>JANTCA010028370.1:0-22063 GCA_024741275.1 Chironex yamaguchii | reverse complement strand
CTATACTATACTATACTATACTATACTATACTATACTATACTATACTATACTATACTATACTATACTATACTGCACTGTACTGTAGTATACTATACTATACTATACTATACTATACTAAACTGTACTGTACTGTGCTATACTGTACTGTACTGTGCTATACCATGCTATGCTATATTATGTACGCTATACTATAATATGCTATACAATGCTTCACAATACTGCACCATTCCATAAGACGCTATTGCATTCTTTACAATGTTATGCTGTGTTAAATTGCATTGCCCTTTGCTAAGTTTAACCATGCTGCACTAGGATATCCTGTGTTGTGCTTTGATGTCCCATGCCTAATTGAACCATACTGATACCACAAGACCATACTCTTCTACAACATACTCTACCTATTTCATTCTTTACCCAGTTTTCTGTGTGCTACAATTACTTGATCATAATTTATAATTCATAACTCCTCTAGAGACACTGCTTCGATTCGCTATTCCACGCTTGTTGTAAAGTAATTGTTACCTTTTCAATTTAGTAGCGTGTAAACAAAGCTAGAATCCTAGAAAGTCGTCGCCTACCTTCCTTGTATTCAACGCCTAGACGTCCCACAAAATCTAAATGCAACGTATCCGCTATTTTCCCTGTTGTTTGTTTTCTTGGATGTATCAAACGGATCATTTTCCTTACGATCTGATGCTGTGAATGTGATACACTGACCTGACAATTTTAAACATTGAAAATTCACAGGAAACACTTTTCAGATCTTTAAGTTTGGGTAGTGAAGTCTGGTTATATTTTTGTCTGCAGGCGTCTTTGAACTTGCAGTTCTCTATCATTTTCTTTACTTCAAGATTGGCTTGTCTTAAAACATGCCCTGGTCTGTCTTGTATCTATCAAATGTTATCAGGAAATAGGGCGATATCATCACTCTCACTATTTGAAATATGCAGACCATAAGACGAAGAATAAACCCAAACTCGATCAAAAAGCGTGAGAAATCAGAGATGAGTCCGCTTTAAATTTGTCATGGAGTGGGCTATTTTTAGACTTAAGCACGAACGAGTGAATTTCGTTACTTTTACGCATTGGTATTGCTTAACGTGAGCCATATTTACATGTTTAGAGTGACATAAACTTTAGTCATTAGTTTAGCTTACCCAGACAGTTGTTGTATTAGTTTAGATTACATGCTACATGCTTTTATTTTACATTAACAATTGGTCAGCTGTCATCATCTGTATCTTTAATAATAGAAATATCTCGAATATTGCGTTTTCGAGTATTTTGATTTACGGAATGGATAATTATCCTTGTGCGCACACGGATTATTAGAGAAGAGGACGAATCGACTTTGGTGGTCCTGCAGTAGACTTAACTGTAGTCATCCCTTCAGAGATGATCATATGAACTCGTACAAAATCTTCTGTTCCCCCGTACTATACAAATACCATTGGGAACGCAGAGTGAAATGCTCTGCTGAGACAGTGGGCTTACAGACTTTTAAGAAAAACTGTCGTGCAGGGGACAATCAACGCATTGACATTTAGAAGTGAAAATCGTTAAGTGATAGTAAACCTGTTGGTAAGTATTTGTTATTACAGGATTTTCTCACGTTAAGGACATAGTGGACTCACTGTGGTTTTGGGAAAGCGTACCACCCAGTTCACCGAGACGCTGAGTGCTGTTGTTGTTTTCCCACGCTAGGCCCAACATTTGCTATTTATGGAGATGAAAAAGATCTAGCAGTTGGTATGTGCTGTGAGTTGCTTGATATAAGATCTAAAGAAAACAGTCTTAAAGCCTTAAAGAAAACAGACCAGGAATCGATGACATGATCCGCTTCAAGAACCTTCTGCTTTGTATTGAAGTTCTTTGGACTTAACCCACTTACGTGAAAAACAATAGCTACAAAACGGTATTTTAACTGTAATGTGGGACCGTCTCTCTCAAAGGTAGCTTGTTAGAGAAAGCGTTGACCTCGTGAACAAACTTGATGTTTGATGATAACGAAATATAAACTAAGTCTACAATGAGTTTTTCTACATAGAAATATGCAAGTGTCGTAACAATCTCCATCTACTGAAAAGAACCAACAGCATTAAAACCCAGGTTGTGAAATGCCATGTAAGTAGACAAGATTCTTGGTATTGGAGACATTTTAGCATTCATGCTGTGCAGTCAAAAGTGGACTTATAGTATGAATATGTAGTCACAGAGGAAGACGAGCTATTCAAATACCAGAGGATTGATTCCTACGTGCTTGTATTGCCAAATTTAAGTACTATTGGTTAAGAAGTGAATCTTAACTGTGAATCATAGCAATAATTTGGGAGACGTGCTCCATGCAATCCTAGCTGAAGTCACTTGAAATTCAGTTACTTGATGATATTTTGCATTACATTCTGATATTACAATTGAAACGTACGAGATTTGGCGTCCAGAATGCCCAATGAAGTCAATGAGCCTTGGCTGCTAGCATTTCGTAGGGTAAGGTTTACTTTTCTACATTTTCTGCTCCTTTTAGCTTACTCTCCATTGACAATTTTTGCTTCTTTGCGAGGCATCCTGTCTTGATGTTGCTGTGTACCCTACATAAATTCCAGCTTTAATCTTTAAAGCTGAAGATTATATAGTGGGACCTGTCCTGACAATGCATGGACTCGAGTTGTCAGCCAGTTTGAAAACACTTGTTTTGAGTAAGCGGGAAGCCTTAAGTTCAAATTCAAAGCACCTTTGTGCCTGTATGATCTCGGACTGCAATGTTAGTCAACTTTTGAGAGCGCCTGTTTCAGTTTTTGCTATGTTTTTTCTTTCGCTGATAAGTGAAAGCAGGAAAGAGAGCGTTAAAACTATGCCTACTCGATGCATAATGGCAGTAAAAAACTGTTGTTGTCGTGATTTGCTTCAGTTATAGGTGCGTGGTCAAACAGATGTTATCAGGAAGTGATTAGGTCGAATTATATCACCAATGTAAAACAAAACCCTTTTCATAAATGCGAGAATCCAGGAGCAAGAAATCGCGAAGTAAAGTTATGTCGAGTAGCAGGACGTGTATTATTACATAAGTGAGCGACCAAGCAACTGTGGCAAGGTGTGCGTGTTTGTTTGTGTGTGTTTGTTTGTGTGTGTTTGTTTGTGTGTGTTTGTTTGTGTGTGTTTGTTTGTGTGTGTTCGTTTGTGTGTGTTTGTGTGTGTGTGTGAATGAGAGCTTGTGTATATAGATAACAAAATTAAGACACACTGAGAGTGTGGCAACCTCGTCCAAGTATATCGTTTCTCATCTGCGAAACACTCTCTTAGGCCTAGTGGTCCATCCAACATTGCCCTCGAACACCACTTGCATATCTCATGTATGGATTGCCGTCTTCAGGATAGATGCCGCGTTTAATCCTCTACCTCCAAACAGGGCACTAAGATCAAGTATTTAGCTATAGCAGTCTTGAAACTATTGAATAATTTTGTCTTTAATATGGCTGCAAACTGGTTCTATTTTGGATCTGCCTAAATATGATCAGCAATGATAATTTTTACTTGAAATACCCAATTCCCACTTTTGGTGGCATCATATCACCCTACAAGAACTATTTTGAGCTCTTGCTCTACAATCTGTTTAATAATGTAGTGTGTCAACTGGGTACAGACCCGTCAGTCTAGGAGGTTATTATTAATTGAAAATTCCAGGATTCACAAGGAAATCCTAATTACCATTAGGATCTGATACTTTGTAAAAAGTGACGTATCCGACCTTGTACAAATTGCATTAAAATCTGTCGATAATTTTTGAAATTTTTGTACTAATAGCCAACGAACAAACGAACGGCGCGGAAACATAACTTTGAAGGAGGGCAATCCCTCCGCTGCCGATTGCTCTATTTCATTTGTTTGCAAGGCATTCTAAACTAGCCAGGTCAGCACATGCTCAACTAAAATGTAAACCAGACATAGTTCGTGGCTTTCTACCTTTTTGTCTAAGAAAAGTATTTGGTAACTATAGAATATTTTTAAAATGGTAACACTATCCGTCGTGAAACCGCCAATGAAGAACATTTTGACAGTCGTCAAAGTGGTCAAAGAAAATGATATTGAACCTTACTTTTTGGTACACCAACGAAGAAAAAAAATAACCATAAGCTATGTAATTTAAAGTTTATACCAACAGCCAGTGTGGTCAAGGAAACTTGATATCACTTGATTACGGATTTTCAGGGTGGTACAACAGCAAAAGAAGTTAACTGTATTTTTTTGCCGTGCTGTCTTGTACACCATGTTCAGATCAACACGAAAGAGCATGTCCTACTTCGAACATTCGCATTTGTTGTGATATCGTGGCAATGGGTATCTCTAGGAAGCTGAGCCGCAGACAAAAAGCGGTAAGGAAGCAATGCATCATCTGATACCAATGCGCCCAATTAATAGGCAATATTATTTAGTAAAGTAATAGTTATACTGCCTGTTATGTGCTTATGTAATTTAGTGGTGATCAATGATAACACCAGTTCACCCGTCTATTTTTTGTTCCTTAAACAGATGGTGACATTATTTACGGGGAGTACAGTGTTTAGTTCGTGTGGTTGTAGACAAGGACTTACCTGTTCTCATGTGTCCAGGCGAAAACGGAAGAACAAAAGAAAATACAGACGACGTAATCGTAGAAAGAATCGATACAAGTGTTTCTTTGTACCGACAGAAGCACCCGAAATTGCTGAGGAGGTGCATATATTCAATTCATGATGTAGATAGTAGTATGTTGCGCATTCACGCTGCGAATATCTGGTCCTCAGCATTAGTGGATCGAATGAGCTATCTATGCAACGCGCTCAAGTATACTCATTTTCAGTGTAGAGCAATTACCTTCCGGAAGGTGCAACCTTGTATGGTTTTCCAGGCTGTGGCGTCTTTTATTGCGTCGTTTTCTACTGTACTTTGGTTACGATCGGCAAACGGGATGCTGCACCTGTGCTGAGATCGGCTCTAATAAGTCAATTGGAATTAAACTTAAATTGTCGACTCAAGCTGAACATGGGAACACCAGCAGCAACTCAGTCTTAGACACTGTGTGCTGGTCCACTGGTCATTTCAAGATGAAGGACCGTGGAAGAAGTGCTTTCGATGGTCACGCAATACACGATCATTGTCTGATGTCAGTTGAATGAACTGCTGATAGTAGCAAATGCCAATACGATGGATTAAATAAAATGATATTTGTGCATAGCATTTGTCATTTCAGATGACACTTCGAAAAATAAGTGTGTTCGAAAAATTTGATTCAGACTCGAACATTCCACTGACCATTCTTAAGACATTTGACTCAATCCAACATGACATCAAATTTTGCAGTGTGCACTAATTGAGTTTAAAAGACAGACCTTTAGTTTTATACAGTATGCAGTATACAGTATACAGCTGTAATCATAATCAATGAAGGCCAAATTGCTGGCTAAATTTGCTGCGTGATGAACGGCAACGAGAGATTACATAGTGAATATTCCTTGGCGTGCGGTAGATGCGTACTGGAAACAATTTTGGCTAGTGTCAGGTTATGTCAGCGTCATCGTATGTATCTTGTGTGATGAGATTCACGTACGTTATTTTGAAAATTAAACCAGAGATCGTAAACGTGGTAGACAAAGAGAGAATCTAGTGCTGTATATCCTGTATTTTTAAGTTACGTAATCTCGTGGACAACAACCGAAGAATTTATTTATTTATTAGTATCGTATGACCGGAATCTTGTCCACGTGTATTTTGTTTCTCGCAATACTTTTTAATCTTTTACATACGAACAACAACAGCAGCATTCCATTCATCGAAACTGTTATAATTAAAGTCTTCAAAGTAGAAATAAAGAAAGTATAAAACAGAGGAAAAATCCCTCTTAATTAAGGATGTATATGTGATGCCTCTTTATCATGTTTAACGATCAGTAATCAATTGATTATGTGTGGTATGTAAAACGAGGCGCTACACTAATTGCATTAAAAATATTTGAGGAACAGTAGATGTTCTCCCCCTTTTTTCTTGTCTACACTCGATAGCTTCTTAAAGAGATGGATGCATTTTATCCTATTCATTGGTTGCAATACCTTGCCTTCATGGTTGTAACTTAGATGCCAAGGTTTCTGTTGAGAAACATTGAGTTAACATCTGCACATATCACAGGAAGCAATTCCTTAAATCTACTGTTATGAACAGGGGTTTATTGTGCATGCCAAGGCTAATTCTGGAATTTGTTTCGAAAATAGTAATTGCATAACATAGGAGAGACTAGAGGAAATTATACTTTTACACTGAATTGTATAATTATATTCCCACCTATGCTGGAGTACTTAACTCAGGCGACATACAAGGCATTCACTACGGAACAAAAATTACGTATTCTTGCTTTTCAAAGGCATTCAGTTTTCATGGAACGTAAGAGAAGACAGTGTAAAACTAGTAATACTTGCACATTTGGTAGCTATTATTAAGAAGCCTACTTCGTATACTAGTGTCATGTACTTTGAAGGCGTGCCGATCGGACGAGACCCATTTGCAATCGATAATTTAGAATTTAAAATACCCAACCATTTTAAGGTGGTTTAGTAACCTTATATACCTTTCGCCTTGCTTTGCATATCCCTTAGCTAGACTTGATTCTGATTCAAATTGTTAGGCACGTTTTATGTTACGTGATTGATTAAAGAATGGGTTTCAGAGCCCCTACGTTCTGTTATATTCCCAGAGTTTGTGCTATCTTGGACCCAACAACAGGATTCAATTGTGTGTTGGAGAGTGTGGCGTGTATTATATCCAATTGTTTCCAAAACAGTACACCTTCGTGTGCAGACGCACAGCTATTCCACCGATATTCGCTTATTCGTAACTGTCTCTGTTTTGTTGAATAAGATTAACTTTAGTTTACCTTGAATGGGATATCACTGTGTAATACAGAAGCACCATTTTGTACGAGGTCTATCTGTAGTTGTGGCCATCGTCTTTTTTGTTATTTACTAGGTGTTCTATATTCTCGGCAGAATGACCTCCTTATTAAGACACATGAACTCAGTATGAACCCATTAAGCTACAAAAGTTTGTAATGAATCAGTTTTCATTGATGACACTAATATGGATGTGGCATGGATTCCTTACTCTCTGTGTGCTTTCATCTACTTTGCGAATTCTGTCCCATAATTATCTCCTTTTTTTGATTGCAGTGTACTGGTGCTAAGCTATTCTATGTTGACATTTCCTTGGTTAGGATAAACTGACACCCTGAAATATTGACTTAATAAAGTGACCCCTACTGATGATGGTGATGATGACGATGATGATGATGTTATGTCAGAATCGATGAAAATTTATTCCATGTCATGGCAATTACTCGAATGCTCTTAATAGGATGAGTTGACAAGTGCATTTGATGTACTCTTCTGTAAGGAGACCTAGCCTTGTTTGAGATGACATTGCCACCTAGACGTTATTTTGAAATTGATAGTTTCCATTGTGGTAATTAATAATTATCTTATGTAGCAACAATAACTTCTTTCGTTTGCTGGCCAGATTATTATCTTCATCGTGTATTTTCACAGTAAATGGAAAATTGAATTGATGGTGGGTTGGTTATGACGTGTGAGAAAATCTTTGCGACGATAATTGTTTGTATTACTCTTTATGATAATTTTTTTCGGTCCGTATTTATAAAGATTACCCGAAATGGATTTCTTATGGAGATATCACTCTCGTCATTGAGTGTTGTGGGCGCAAATTTATGTTGTATAGCGTCCTTCGTAGATAAAGCTCAAAATAAAAGTTGTAAATTTTATTACCTGTGTAAAGTGGTATTGTAAACATTTTAACTTATTGTTTAAGCCTGAGAATTACCGATGGGTTCTTAGCTATCGTAAAACCTGAAACATCGAGGACGACAAATATTAAAAGCAAAGGAAACCAATATTCAACAGCGTGTTCTAATGAGATAAACTTGTCTGAATCTTGCAAAGCAAACTTAAGAGGAAATAATCTTTCTAGTAACAAAGTTAGTCAGGTGTTAAATACCGACGTGTTTTGCTTCTAAACCAAAATGATCTCTCCTGAATTTTTGATGAAAACAACACCTCGTTGCCTTCAAACAGGAATTTTCCCCCTACTGTTAATACTCGTATTTTTACTAGAATCTGTTTTGTTCGAGTAATAAACCAGGTCATCATGCAAGGAACTAAGTGGTGATTAGGATAATTTTATGATAGGCAGCAGGCCCAAAGTGGATATTTGGTCATAAGTCCCTGCTGCAAAATGTTATAGTTGAGCATTTTCAGCATGTTCTACCTCTACGTTTCCATCCATCATGCTAAATCATTCGGAGCACCGTATTCAAAACGTGATTAAGGATATACTTTAGTGATCAGACTTTTCTTTTTTGTGAGCTTAGAAAAGATTACAAGGTTGTTGTACTTCGTAAGATGGGAGTCGGTGAATAGATTGGAGAGATTTCAATAACATATAGCATGGGAGGCATATACTCATTTCATCATCGTTGAGGCGAGTTGATTAACATAGAATGCAGTTTAATTCCATATTAGAAATCCGGAAGAAAACTGAATATCTGGCAATGCCATCTTCCCGCAACGTAAGACATATAAATATTTTACGGCGTATTGCTATCCGTCATCCAACTCACAATGTTGCCAGATTTAGCGACAAATCCCGAGCTGGGCTACTTTTGAGCCGAGTTGGAACCTAAAATGTCTTGCTGAAGACTTGCGACTTCTTGGGCTACTGTTTTCGAATTTGTGCAATGTTTTCGCGACAGAGCAATTAGTACCTGGCATTAAACAAAACAATGACTTTAGCTCCGAAAAATGCGGGAAGTGCAGATAAATACAAGACATCACAATACAGTTCAATACAGAATGGAGTTTGATATCATGGTTAAGATGTTTAAGAGCAAAATCGTAGCTACTCGGCTTAAAACTTTGTTGATGATTTTACATCACACAATTCGTGGACGCAAAATAAATCACTGGCCACTCCATTTAGTTCTTCGTTATCTTTAGCAACGTACATTTATATAGTAAACCTTGCGTACATTTCTTTATTGGGCTTAGTCTTTGGAGCAAATTTCGTGGACCTTTAGCATATCAATAAACATTATTCGTAGCTTTCTTTCTAAGAATTCATCATGGAAATGACAACATTGGTAATTGACTAAGACAACATGGTCAAGGTGAACACTGGAATACTTTGAAAGCTGCAATTCCTGTCTAAATCCTTATAGGTTAACACAAGAAACAAAAGTAAGCAGGCACTTCAATTGCTGTGACGAGGCTTCTCCATTGATTCTCCATTGGCCAAAATATAAATATGAACATATTGATAGACTGAAATACTTTATCTTTCTTTAATCAGATCACGCATTAAGTTATAGTCCCAGCCCAGACATATTATAGAAATCGATTTGTGATGTGAAAGCTATCGTGTGGCTAATAATTACACAAATTGCCGTGGTTCCTCTCCATCACTAATGAGGCTAAAGATGTAACTATAACTTTCTCCGTGAATACGCATCATTCTAAACGAAATTTCTCAAAGCATTTTCTCGACTCATGCTGAAATTTTATTAATGACTGGTTGCGCAAAGATAGAGTGAATGACAAATATGTTTCAGTGCAAAAAAGTTAGGGGTCTTCGTAAAGTGAATGACTTATGCAAACGACATTGCTTGTGTTATCAGTCCCCAAGCTAACACAGTCCTTGATGTTAATTCATAGTTTATCAAGAAAATGAATCAAATTTCAAAGGAGTAATCGACCAATGTTGACAGTACATTGATCAGTCCTAAAAACACAGTTATGGCAGTTTCCAAAATATTGCTCAAACATCTGATTAACACACCAACTACCTTGACAACGATTGTGCACGACATAAAACCCTTTTCCAATAGAGAAAGGTTTCCATTTGTATCAAATGGGTTGTTTAATGGGGTAAAAACATCACAGAATTACCAAATGTAAGAGAGAATGTAAAAATGAAGGATATCGTCTCTTCAAGATCTTTAAGTCTTAACTTTTAAACACGAGGTGTGATCAATTTGTATCATACACGTAATATTAAGCAATGTTGTGACAATACTCAGCCCATTGTCCTGAAAAGAACCCAAAACTCGTTGAATATTACTGACATGATGTGGATATCAACTGTTGCTGGTAATGATGACAACGTGAGAAATAACTAGCTGTGTCAGATGCTAAAGATCTGGCCTTAATGGATGAAGTGCTTGTAACCTTTCCGTGTGGTATTTTCACGTACTCTTTTGGGTTTTAATTTTTGCTTACAAGAGGCATGGTTCTATACTTAATTTTAATTCCCTAACAAACCCTTTTGCTCTGGATAATTCCCAGCCACTTAAAATCAATTAATGGTCGTGATAAGCATCCCTACGTCCTTCAATAAAACTCATTCCATTATTAAATGCAGTTATTGTTAGAAAATGGGGACTATCAGATTGATTTTCCTTACTTTGGACTCAGCCATAACTCTAATTGAATCTTCATTGATCCTTCATTGTTGGTTTTTGCAACAGAACAATCCCACTTTTTATTCAAAGGGTCATTTTTTGATAAAGTTAAGGCTTCACCACTTACCAAAAGTTCATGAGTCACCATGAGAAGATATGGCTTGATAGATACCAACATCCTTAACTTTTATTTTATGGACGTTATGTAGATGCCATATTTTGTTTGTTTAAGACGGAAACCGATGCTATTCTGTTTTTAGACTACCTTGTCAATTTCATTGTCTACATTTTACCTTGTGCATCGAAGACATATAATTATGTTTACGTGGAAAAGAAATTGACTTTCTTAGACTTGCTTATTGTGACACTAATCCACAGTCTCCATACACTACTGTTTACCGTATTAAGACTTACAGTGGCTTACTAAATTTTTCACTTTTTGTTTCTTTTCCTACAAAATAGGGCTAGTTCGTACTCTTGTAGATGGAGCATACAAGATCTATAACTCTTGGTTAGGCCTCCACAACGTACATTTTGCGTAAGAATTTTTTTCAAGTAGTATTATTGATCGAGTTATAAGACAATATCTTAATAAGACTTACTTTAGTGATCCTACAGGTTCCAAATTTACCATTACTGTCCAAACAGGGTTCCAAAGGATAGCAACATCTCTTATTTCAAGTAACCATATGTAGGTGCCTTCTCTTTGATTGCACAGAAAGCAATCTGCAACCTTGTTAAGACATACTTAAAAGAGTGTACTGTTAAGTCGGTTTTTACTTCAAATTAGTAGTTGCCAATTTCTTCTTTGTGAGGGATTCTGTCCTTAAAGGTCTACGCTCTTGTGTTGTATATAAATTTACAGGATGTAATTCCTGCTATGTATGTGAACCTTGCCGTTATAGTTCAACACTCGTCCGCGAACATTTCATAAAGGACAAAAACTCGCACATTTTAAACATTTCGGACGCTCTCAACACTGTAAGAATGTCTACACTGAGGAAAACTTGAGCATTTTAGTCTCTGCTACATCCTCATACCATCTCAAAATATAGGAAGCTTTTCATATACAGTGGGAAAAGGCTTCTTTTAATAAGCAGCTTTATCATGTTAATTTAACCCTTTTTTTTAGCCTTAAGCATACACTTAGGTATGGAATTTTTACAATTTCATTGCAAGTAGACTAACTTGATTATAGTAAGGTATTTTCATGATAATTAATGTTTTTATTCTACAATTTTCAGGAGTAGTTATTGTATTTAAGCTTGCTTTTATTGTATGGACATTGTTCTTGTTGTACTTAACATTTTCAAGCTACATACCTTAATGTCAATTTCTATTTTGAATAGGATCTTTTATGTAATCCATTGTTAACCTACAATCTTTTACTGCTTTAAGCGTAGAATATAAATTACAGACCTTTAGTAGTGTGGACATCTGTGTTAGAGGGTCTGTTAACAATTGTACTTAAAAACTTTCGCTGGCTTACCTGGAATGTTTTCAGGGGTTGTAGGATTAAAACATGGGAATGTTGTTATAACTAACAAAGGCTGGTGTGTTTTGCGATTGACTCATGCCAGTTGAAGCCCCAAATAAAAGGTGCATTAACATCAATTCGATGTAAGGCCAAATGTTTTTTGATGCAGTTAAATTGTTTTCGGTGGTTGTGCTTTTACTGTGTATATGCTTAGTCAATTTCAATGATTATAACGACTAAAAAAAGTCTATCGTTGCATTATGTGGTTAAACTTCTTATATTCTTTGACAGGTCTTCTTTTGGACGAGTGAAGGCGCTGTCAAAACAAGCGAAGTTTATGATGATGAATAAATTGAGATAGCCTCGTAGATCGTCTGCCTTTTCTTCGGCTGCAAGAAGTAGTAATAACAAGTCAGTTGTTACTACTCAGCACATAACTGTTCAACAGTACGGCTGCCCCTATTGATGGGAATCCTGCCAAGATACTCAAGTTATTATTGGCAATGGAACTCTTGGGTGGAAAACGCAGTTTGACTAAAAATCGCATTACAAGGTCGATGGCGAAAATCATCCTCAGTTTCATATTATTTCAAACATGTTTTGACAATTCCTTTTCTATTTAGGCTGGCAATCTAGTGTAACAATCTACTTCATCTAAATCAATAAATTAAATTAAGAAGATATACGGTGTATCTATTCCAGGTTATAAACAAACAGGAGTAGTAAACAAGCAAAAAGTACATTTCAGACGCATTAAAAAAGCATAAAGACAAGTCAGAAGAAGGAAAAAAAGAAATAGATAATTAAAGTAAAAGTTAGAAAAGCGATGCTTGGATACTCAGCAACTGCATCTATTCACAAGATTTAAGCCACATGAAACTCAAGAGACCCATGGCTGTCTAACGCGCTGTTCACTATGCATCCACTTGAATATATTCTTCTAAAAGAAGAGAAACCACTTTGTGCCATTGTAGGGATAAATAAAACCCTGAACACATCAGTCTAAACTCTGAAGGATACCAAAGTAGTTAGTT
Organism: Chironex yamaguchii; assembly: GCA_024741275.1. Classification (NCBI taxonomy): domain Eukaryota; kingdom Metazoa; phylum Cnidaria; class Cubozoa; order Chirodropida; family Chirodropidae; genus Chironex; species Chironex yamaguchii. The sequence goes on along the minus strand of JANTCA010028370.1, from coordinate 9,059 downwards.
ACCTGTCCATACTAACTCTCGAAAGGACACGCATCCAGTACTTTGGTAACAATATAATCAAGTGGTATCTAGGTCATGTTTGGAGTCACACAGGGTTTTATGACGACACTAGTGCTCTGCAATCTCCAGTTCTGGTAAATGTTTTCAAGATGTCTTCTTAGCAACCAGCTATAATAGAGGATTAGTTGTTATCTTGTACACCTTAGCAAAACCAAAGTCACTTTATTTGTTCCATACGTAGTAAAAACCTTATTTGAAGATATTAATTGCCCATGTTAGAGCTTCCTCCTCGGCACTCAGACTTAATATTGGTTAGTGGTTGCTCGAAGTACCATAGTGACACGCTGGCATAGTTACATAGTAAGGTAAAGACAACTATTGAAAGACAGTGGCAAATCTGGGATGTCATAGGTATAGTATTCTTTGTTTCCAATAATTTATAATAGATTGGTCATTGCGAAAAATGGATTGCTTGATGTCGTATAGGCCTTAAAAATTAGTCTAAACCGTCGGAAAATTACATTATTTGGCACCTCATGATTTACACTCACCCAGCCAATTATTTATATATCAGTATTTTTTTGTAAAAAAAAGCTTCTGCATCTCCTCATAGTCAGTGTAAATCAAATTCATCAATTTACCCTAATGTTTAATCAAATTACCCCATCGATGTCACACAATTACCTGTCGTCAATGTGCGTACATTTAACATTCCTCTATGGTATTTTTGGCAGTTATTTTATGTTTTTAATAATACTGCAAAAGTACAGCATGTCTATAGATACGGAACAGTACTTTCCAATTCTAACAACCTGAGCAATGCAAAAACACCTGATGGATGTTCCCCTTTCCAAAGGATATCAGACAATTGGCACCCAGAAGATCCTAAGCGGACTGCTGCATCCAAATAACAGTACGAAAAAAACCCACTGAAACGGGTATGCCTCTCCTACGTCAAAAACTAGAAAAAATGTTTATATATTCGCCTGGCAAAACAAAAAAATTATGGACAATGGGCCAACGCTGCAGCCAGGAAAATACTGCAAGAAGAACGATCCATTGATTAGTGAAATGATGTCCCATGTAAACTCTTGTTATGATGAAGATGGTTACTGTGGCTGTCAGAGATACAGTTCGGGTCACGTCACCATTACCTAGTTATTCTTTTTCGGATACAAAAGCTAGTACATTCCAATTAACAAAATAGATGTTTCCTAGGAAGACTTGAGAAGGTTGACACTCCACTTCGACGTTTTTCGTCGTTAAGGGGGCAGGATGATGAATTAGGATTTTGCAGAAAGTAATCACGCTTTGATCCTGTTGTTCTCAGACTGATGCTCACGGACTAGGACTTTCCAACTCACAGAATTTAATGCTTATAAAAACAATTTTAGGGTACACGGGGTAGAGACGTAGTTACTGGTTGATGGAAGGGGAAACCCTCCTTTTGGGAAGGAATGCAAAGTAATAAGTTTAAACCTATGTAACCTAAGAGACGTAAAACTCTGATCACAAACCCGGGGGAGGTGGGGCCATATCCTGTGTAGCTATCTAATAAATGGTCTAGGAGGAGCAACCCTGATTTCAAATCTCAGGTGGGCTATGCTCATGAGCTGAGGACAGCAGGTACCGAAGGAGATGGCAAAGGAAATGGAGATCTCAAGTCCTTATTGCATTGCAAGTAGATCTTGATTAATCAAAAGACTACTACTGAAAACTATGGATAACGCTCACGAAAGGCATCCTACTACAAGTTAAGGGAATGGAGCTAGGGAGTCCCTTTTGAGCAATGCACATCGGCAATCTCTAGCATGTGTGAGAAGTCAACAAGGGGTACTGCAGAGACCACCACCATGGCTAAAAAAGTCATCATCATCATTGTGTCACCTCACACCTATTGGTCACAACATTTTCTGTCCTCTGCCAGTCTCACCAGGTCTGCCAGGTTTCTGTTACAGACGTCCTTAAGATCATCTAACCACTGACTAGCCGATCTTCCCCTTCTTCTTTTTCCAGGTACAGCCCCAACGATGATGTTTTTTTCAAGACCTTCTCTCCTCATTTGATGACCAAAATACTCCATTTCCCTCTTCAAAATTTTCCCCAACAGTTGTTTTCCTCTTCCCAACTTTTCCAAAACCCACTGATTTGTCTTTCATATAGTCCAAGATACCCTTAGCAATCTTCTATAATACTATAGTTCAAAAGCTTCTATCCGTTCCCTGTCCCTCTTCCTAAGTGTCAAAGACTCACCGCTATAGCAAGTGATGGACAAAGCTGAGGCTTCAAGTAAACATAGTTTAATTTAAATGCATACTCGCGATTTCCATATCCTAGTTAAGTCTATAACTACTCTTCGAGCAACCCCCAGGCATTTCTTGATTTCTTCTGTGCAATCAGCATTGGTGTTGATCATTGAACTTAAGTATACAAAGCTGGTTACCTCCTCCAACTCTTCACCATTGATGCTCATTCTTCTTCCCCTCTGCACTTCCTGCCTGTCTAACACCATGACTTTTGTCTTTTTTGAATTCAAATGCAGAACCCTTCTTTCAATGGCTTCATTGACTCGATTAAGCAGATGCTGCAATTCCTCTCTGCTTGAGCAGATCAATGTGGTATCATCTGCATACCTCAGATTACTTATTAGTCTACCACATACTCTATCTCCTCCTTCAAAACCTTCAAGAGATTCTCTCATTATATATTCTGCATAGATGTTGAAAAGGTGAGGGAAAGAATACAGCCTTGTCTGACACCTCTTCCTATGCCAAACAATCTGCTTGTACCTCTAGTTGTCAAGACAGCAGACTGTTTACTGGCATACAAGGAGCTTATCAAGCTGACGATGTGACTGGAAATCCCATCTCCTCCATAATTTACCAAAGATGGTCATGGCTGACACAATCAAAAGCCTTCGTATGAAAGACATGTACAATGGCTGATCTCTTGCTTTGTACTTTTCCATAATCAACCTTAGATTAGTGATCTGATCTCGAGTTCCTCTACCAGCTCTGAATCCTGCTTGTTCCACTGCAATCTCCTGATGTAAGTGTTTTTCCATCCTCCACTGAATTATTTTAAGCATCAATTTGCTCGCATGATAAATGAGACTAATTGTTCTATTATTGCCACATTCCTTTATGTCATCTTTCGGTCGCCTAAACAAGTAGGCGGGCCTAAAAGTTGAAAACTTGCATGAGGCCACGTGGAGTGGGGAAATGCAAAAGAGCTTACAGACGTTGTATACTCATTCACAACTTATACAATAATATTAAAAATAGAGCGAGTATCATCTTGGGACTAGAATACAATGTTATCAGACTATCAGATAGATTAATGAGATCAAAGCTGTTAATAGCAGATGTAACCGTCAATAAGGTGTCATGCTAGAAGCTAAAAGATCAAGTCAGCAGCATCCTGCAAGAGGAGAGTGGTATTGTAGGTTCAGACCTAATTAGACATGTGAGTCCTTCAAGCAATGAGTACGAGAGTGTTCATTAAGGAAACAGATATGGACCAAGAAACACCTACTTTAAGAAGGAAGAAAAGCATTTAACAACATGCAAAAGCGAAAGAAATGTCATAGATTGATTTTATTTTGGTAACTTTGAAAACGCGAAGAAATTCTGAAACTGAAGTAATTCACAGTCAAAACGTAGTTGCTCAGTATCAAATGTGAGTACCATGTATGCAGGCTGGTAAAGAAACAACGAGCAAGTGGTTTAGTAGCCTCGAGATAATAAAACAGTGCAAGAGATGTAGACACAAATAAGGGATGCACTAGTTTCGACTCTTGAAGATGTGTATTAATGATGATGCATATACAGGATAGCTAAACAACAAGAACATGATATTTAAAGTTTATGAAAAAGTGTGGTAGGAAGGAAGCATAAACCTGTTTGAGCATAGCATGAAGATTCGTGAGCAAGAGATTTACAGCAATAATTTGGTTCAATAGTATGCAGATTTATGTATTGAAGAGAAACAACCAGATCTTATATCAGAGCAATTGCAAGAGAAATACTTGGAAATCGAGATAGAATTGTTTTCCTTTTCTTGTTTGCCCAGAAGGCCTATGACATAGTGCCGCGGAAGTTGGTGTACTGGTTTCTGTGAAAAAAGGGTACGCAACTAAAGACTGAGACAATCAGTCATCGCAACATATCATGAGTTACGAACTGCATTACGAACACCACACGGCATGCCGAAGGAGCCTTGAACCAAAAAGGTCTCCATCAAGACTCAGGTCTAAGCCCGTTTAAAAAAGAGTTGGAATGCGACAGGATTTAGAAAAACTTAGTCAGTTACATCCAGCTCTCAAACTTACTATTGAAATGGAACAAGACAGTTTTTTACCTTTTCTTCGTGTTTTGTTGGAAAAAACTGACACTAATTTGCTAACAATAGTTTACCGAAAAGCTACTTATGCTGGTCGGTACATTCGTCAGGATTCTTTTTGTCCAAACAAGAGGAAAATCAACATCATCAGAAGATTTGCCAATAGAACGCTTGGTATCTGTTCAAAATCTAAATTAAATTCGGAACTAGGGAAAATAAATTCAATTCTCCTTGAAAATGGATAACCAGAGCATATTATTTCTAAAATCCTTTGAGAAAAGTTACAGTCGTTTCCAAAGTTGTTTTTTGTTTGTTTGTTTTAAAGCAAAAGAAACCCCAGTCACGTTACATAACAACTATTCAAAGTTGCATAATAACGGGCCACTGACGAAAGTGGGAAAAGACAGAGGATAGTACTATGAAAAGGAAAAGTAGGATGGAAGAGATATAGGTGTTAACATGGAAGGCTAATACTGACATCATACAGATGTTTGATCAGAGTCAGTTTTAACCATGTAATGTGTAGAGTTTCTTTAATTTCAAGTTGATAGACAGATTAGGTAGAGTCTAGGATGGTAAAGCAATCATTATTGTTTATGATTAGTAAGTTTCAATCCACCTTTCGTATCTGTACTTTCCTTTCTGATGATTTATGCTCTGAAGAATGTCAGATGAGAAAAACTTATAAGTATGTCGCAAATTTTAAAGATAAAATAAGTACACTGAAGACCAAAGAAATTACATCAGAATTAAACAGTGGTGCAGGACCCCACAAATAAGCAGCGAAAAGGAAATATTCTCTTGAAAGCATGGCAAAACTGGAACAAACAAGAGACAGTGGCACAAGACAAACTGTTGACAAAATAACAGTTTAATACTGTCAAGGTCCAAGACAAAGAACGAGATGGTCTTCCTTCCTTGTTAAAACCTGAAAAAAATTGTCCCACTATCCCAGCCAAGTAATGTCTATCGCAAATTAGTAGAAAGTCATAGAGGTTATTCCATCAACTGTAACTCTAAAATTTCTAGGGTTTGCCTAGTGTTTGTAAAGGAGATTGCTGTGAAGTCAGATAGGACGAGAAATAGAACAAATGTAGGCTAATGTCGTTATCAGACGGCAGGGTAAATAGAGAAGTGATTAGATACCAACCCCCCTGGTGCTAAAACAAACGTATTTCCTTTGTAGTAGTAGTACGTAGTCTTTGGCCGTTATTTGCTTATTTACTTTTAAATATTGTTGATTATTGTGTTTGAAGAAATCGTCATGATCCTGAGACAACTGTTTCATAACACCTTGTCATTTCGATGTAATTTGTGTAAACATAGACATTAAGGCTTGATTCTTAAGAAATAAAAGTCGTTTGGACATTCAAAAGACAAAAAAGTTACAAATAGTGCAAATAGGGTGACTCAGAGGCCATGTCAACGCACACTGCGAGACAAACAATTTGCAAATGATGCAAAAGTGAAGAATGGAAAGATCTATGCTCCAATGGTAAGAAATTAACTAAGTATTTGACAATACTCGGACATCTGTTGCAAGGGACCATGCTCCAGAAGAAGTTGAAAATTCATTCAGAAGTTTTGATTTTCGATTAATTTTCTTCAAACACCAACCAAAAGACTTTACTTATAGTTACAAGAAACTGCATAATCCATAACAGATGGCTGTTATACTTAAAAATGGTACTTAACTGAGTCGGAAAGGTATTTTAAGGATTTTCATACCGCAAGTAAGTTAGAATGGGGGGGTGTTTTGCAACACCATATTTTTGGGCAGATCCATCCTTAGTAACAAGCATTATTTAGTTCTGAAATTCTGTATTGTTGTATCGTTAAAACATGCGTTGAACTTGCAGTTATATGTATATACTTTTGGCATGGGGCTGGCTTTAGAACTACGGAAACTCAAAGAAAATGTTAAAATATAATTGATCATTATACTCTTACTCCAGAACTTCCATCTCCGTTGCTGGTGACACTCTTTAGCTCACACATATCGACTTTTACTTACTGCCTAGCATCTTAGTAACATGCTATCAGAAAGACCATGGAAAGTCGAGCTATATATAAAAGAGATCTTCTGCAGGCCACAAATTACTCTCCGCTTACAGTGTGTACATATTAAGCAAAGTAAGTAGTTCCCTGTCTAAGAACACATATCCTCCTTTCCACAATGACATGATACACTTTTCGTATTACAATGTTAAGAAAAAGCTGAAGACATGAAAATACCGATTAGTTAATAAGATGTCTTTCGACACCAGATTAAACAGGCTGACATTAAGAAATGCGATCTTTAATTTTTCGAATGGAAGGTGCATGTTAATCTATCCTTCATCAAACCACAACAAATCGTGCGTTTGGTCTTCTTAAGCCGTGATTCTTGTACTAGAAGAAAGAAGATGAGTACATTAGAACTTATTCCCACAGCAGCATCTTATTGTTGCGTGCACATCGTGGTCAAAAAGCCGGAACTTAGTTGTCGTAAGCTTAATGTATTGTTCATTTGCATCATATTTCTCATTTGCTTCCATCACACTTTCTTTCAATAAAAATGAAAAAGTAATGACGTGGGTCCACAGGGCTTACTATATCAATTGCAGTTGACTCTATCCTGACATTTAATAGACATGAGGCAAATCATACCCATGGGTATCTTACATAGTTTTCTCTCAATTGCCTGATTTTCTTTCGGTTATTAACTAATAGCTTTGTTTGCATAAATCTGGTACAAGCAGAGTAAGTGAATTCTTTGTAAGTCTGAGTTTTCTTATGAGGAAACAAAACGTTCCTTTTTCAATACCACTTATGGAGTAAACAACACTTCATCGTCTCGCGAATTGCTCATACCACAATCTTTGTATGCTGTAAGTTAACATTGCCAGCTCATTACCTAATTGTCATCATAAGAAGCAAAAGAGTATGAATCCAGGTATTAATTAACTCTGCAGAAAGATGGTACGATTTTATGTAATCATTTTAGGCAAAGAAACAGGTTGTCTTTCATAAAATCAAGGACCTAAATCACCGCAAACTTTGTTGATCAGCCACAAATAACTTCTTCCTCTGTTGCTTGCGTCCGACACATCGATTTTTGAATCTGCTATTTTTACAGTTGCTTTGATCTGATACGCAATGGTCTTTTTATTTTCATTCAGCGTCCTTTACCAGGTCGAGGTTACCAGGTTCCAGGGATGTCTTCTTTTTGACAGCAACAACTTTGAAGTAGAGGTTAAGAAAGTCCAGGAATGATTAGTAATAAGCAAGATGGCTAACAATTCTGTTTCCGTGGACGTCAGAAAATGACAATTTTTACGGGGGTACCCTAAGTAGAACCAACATAAAGGAAGGTAAGCCTGTCATTAGACAGGTGTTAAGGAGAATAAGACACTCTTTTTTTCAAAATCAGTTTGTTAGTGCATTTTCCGATTCTCTTTGCTTAATAATAGCAACTTAAAACACTTAACAAGCTGAGAAAAGAATAAACATAGCAGTTGAAAGCATTCTTGCACGGTCAGGCTCAAGAGTGACAACGTAATTGACATCTTGTGCAATGTCAATTTGTTAACTCGTAAGAAACGTGACTTGACTGGATACAGGCCATTGACCTTTCTGACACAGGATGATGAGATGCCTACACTAAATCCACAGCTATAGGGAATAGAAGCATAGTCAGTCTTTGTCCTTTTATGTCCAAAATTCTGGGAACATACACAATCATTTTTCTGCAAGGAAGAGAACGTGTACAAGGTATCAACGAAATACCTAGGTTTCTTCCTCTTGTAAATGAAGTAGAGACTACTATGTGTTCTTCTTACACCCATTTTATCTATACTTGGCTCAAGTCAAGACTATTTTCTGTGACATACCCTTCAGGTTCATTTGATTCAAAGTTGATCCAACAACTCCAGTTTTGACTCTGAATCTGTGTTTGTGCTCCTTTGCCATAAGCAGCCGATTCGCTAGTGTCCAATAAAAATAAACAATGGGCTCCAACAAGCTCATTAAAAGAATATGACTCATGTCATCATAAAGCTCCTGTCTATATGGCTTCCACTGAGTCAATAAAGTTAAGAATTTCCTAAAAACAATGGGGTTAAACTCTGACAACCACCTATCCCTAGGGAAGTCTTTGTTGAACTAATGAATATTGTCACTTGTGGTGTGCAATTCATTTTCAATCATTTCATGTACCGACAGATTGATAGTGTAGTTATGGCTTCACCTCTGGGACCAGCACTGGCCATATTTTTGTTGGTTCACATGAGAAAAAACTGTTCAATTCAACTTCAAAACCCTTAGTATATTTCAGATTAGTCGACATTTTTTCGATCCGTCCATGTGAAAATGATTGTGAAAATTTTTGCGTTAACTTAAATTCATTACCCTCTTCACTAAAATTTACTATAGAAAAGAAAAATTGTAGGAAGTTACTTTCAGTTTCTAAACCCCCTCGTTTCAGCTTTACTGAAACTAAAGTCCCACTTCCTCCCACAAACTATTTCCTGTTTTCTTCTATTTTCACTTTCTGTACATGTGGTTTCTAATACCATACACTAGTTTCATTTCCTTTCCTTCCCCCTATAAAAGTAACTGAGTTTTTGTATAAAAGTAATCTGATTTAAAATATACTTAGATAAGGAGCACACAAGACCTGATTCCTCTCGTCTCTTCATCTTTGTGGTTGGTAAGTCTTTGCAGCTTTGTTATTTATT
>JANTCA010028359.1:0-22063 GCA_024741275.1 Chironex yamaguchii | reverse complement strand
CTCTGACAACTGAGCTACCGGGACGTTGTTTCTTAGAGGTGAATTTGAGGTCATGATATGATGACTGCGTCACTACAAGCTCGAGCCATCTCTGCATTTCTGGAATCAAACCGCAAGCAGAATTACAGTATTCAACAACTTGTATATAGTTTGAATTAGACCACCTCCCTTTTAAGCCCCCTCTTTATCAGACTTTAAGTCACTTAAATGATGTCTGGAAAAATAGTCGCCCCCCCCCCCTCCCAGGTTGCAGAACGCGCAAATGAGGCTAAAAATAAGATATCAATCCCGGTCCCAGAACATTGAAAAGCCACTTGTATTTGAAGCAATTTATTTCATTGAAAGAGGAAATGCAATTGACTCGACAACAATTTCATCACTACTGACTACCAAGAAAGCTTTTAACTAAATCAAACAAAATTTACCGGATGACACAAAAATATTGGCGGTGTCCATCCCCCACACGCCCCGGTAAATCCGTCCTTGTATACAGTCCTTTCTGACGATTCATAATCTGAAGAATGTCAGACCAAAAAAGCTTTTAAGTATCTTTTAGCGCAATGTCACGATATTCAAGAAGGACTCGGAAAAGGAATTGTCAACGTAACCCAAATCCACTCACAGGTTAGGAATGTCATTCTCGTCGAAGTAAAGTTCAGGCAGGACTCAACTTCATTCATACTTCTCAAATCGAATCTTTCATGCTTCTGTTGCTACAGCATCCGTCATTTCCATTCAGTGAAGCTCGCGACTTTTTTTAAACTGAGATATCTAAGCAAAGTAGTACGAATACGAGTTCGACTCTCAAACTACGTGGGAGTTGCTCCTAGTCATACTCTTACTGGGTCTAAGCCTCCCTATTTAACTTTTCCAAGGCATTCAGTTAGTGTGGTCTTCCACGATGAGGGTGACATAGATACTGATGTTGATGATGATGGTAATGATGTTTAAGATTATGACAATGATGACGATGATGATCATGGCAATGATGATGATTCTAGTGATGATGCCTATGTCCAAGCTAACAATTTCATAGACGAGAGCATCGTGCTTAAATCAAAGCGGCGAGGGCCGTAGGTACTGATAAAAGGTGGCAAGTAGAGTTGCATTTGAAGCAGTGGATGATAAACAGAGGAGAGCATTGCCACCTTCGTTCATTAATGCACTTGCAATCATTTTTCACCCAGATTACAGTTGATAGACATACCCAAAGTTATTTCAGGTGTATTACATTGCTGTGGTCATCCCCGTTAGCTCCACTACTGCAGGAACGTTGTTTTTATCACTGAAGAGGATCAAAACAGAGATAAGATCAAGCGTGATCCAAGAAAATTAGAAGCCCTGCTCGCAATGACCATCGAAAAAAATGTTTTGCTGTTCCTAGATGTAGAAAATGTTACTGAATTGTTCGCAAAATTCTTAACTAAACGTTTGAAGGCACTTTTATAACATTTTTGTTAAAATCTGACAACTTCGCTAGTTTTGTAACTGCTTTCAGTAACCCTTAAAGACACTCTTGATAAGTACAAAAGAGAGAACTTTGATGATGACGCTGTAATTGATAATTTTTACTTTTGAATGTTTGAAAAGAACCATGCTCCGTGGACATAAGGCAAATTTTATAAACATTTTTGACTACTTTGAAGTTGTCAAAGACAGAAATAAGACTAGCTTCTTAAGAAGAATAGCTGGATTTTTAATAGGTAGTTAAAGGTAAGGCCTATCTTGTTACATATTGTTGTCTTCTGTTTAATTGTGCTTCAGAAGTAATTGCATTTTTACAGTGATCGCCCCATATTTAATAGCACGTTGCACCGGAGATGCAGTTTTGGCTTTGAAGATATCAGTAATCTGATTCGCAAATCATAGCTATCGTGGAAACTAATGTAGCTAGAGACGATAAGTCAATTTCGTTCCATTTTCTTTTTTGAAAGTCGAAAGGAACTTACCCGGCTGCCAATTTTCTGATAAACTTGACAACTATGTTTTTCACAGGGAAGCCTGAACAAGAGAGTAGCAAGAGTGGCAAACTTGTGAAACGGGCACCAAAATCTCGCCTAATGCGTCTGTATTCATTATAATTCACCTGCTGGTATATATTTTGTTGGTTACATATACACATGTTATTTCGTGTTATGCTAAATAGTAAAACACTGCTGCAAAGGTTTCTTTGTGACAAACAAGGCGATAGAATTTTCAAGCCCCGAAATATAAGTCTTTCCAGAAGATATTTTACAAGAAGGAAATATTTGAGAAGTCTTAGTGGTGTTTTCGATGGGGAGAAATTGCGTTAAGTACAAAGCATTAGCATGTCAAAGCGAGCTGCTTTGACGTTTTTCCAATAATTTTTAAACATTTGTTTTAACATTTTCTGATTGGAAGGAAATAGGTCCCATTGCATTTTGCAGGACCCGGGCCCTTTCGGGGTTGCAACGTGCTAGTAATGTGGCATTGAAGTATTTCCAGCTCAGTTCACCTCGCCCTTGAAATGAAGCACTCAATAGCCTCTTGTGGGCCCAGTAAGGTCCACTAGTTCCTTAACACACAATTACGGATTAAAATTTTGCAATTTAAGTTACTGTTCTCGTAAATAGTGCACCAAACCAAAACGTAAATAGTCAAGTCAAAACATGCTTTGTTATTTGAATATTTTTCAAATATGTTCTGCCTTTTCTCATTTGCCTGAACAAATTCGCGTGCAACTTGCACTATACAGACATCATCCATCATCTCTTCTTTGTGAAAATCGGCGAACATAATGTTGATAAGGTGATTTACTCCTGCTTTTGCACTAATCTATCTTTGCATGGCACTAAATGTTATTTAATTTACTTAAAAGGGCAAATCTTGTCCCCGCTGTCCCCTTTAGCTGAAGGCAAGGGTTCAATCGCCCCCATCGTCCCGTGTTGCAGGCATTCTTGTTTTTGCTTAGAAAGGGTGTTATGTCCCTGTGACCTTCCCTGGCGAAAAAAGCCACTGCCGTGAAAAAAATTTTCCAGCACGTCCCTGCGTTCTGACTGTCCATGTAAAGGAGATATCGATCATGACTGCAGGATTGAGTAATGTTACTTAATAGGCAGATAACTAACACCTTCAAAAAAGTGATCTTAAGACCGTATACGGGTAAAGTGATTTAAATACGAAACAAAACCAAGCAAGAACAAAAATAAACAACTATGAAACAAAAAGCAAGAAACAATGAGTTGTCTACCGTCACATTTACAATTAGAACGTTTCAGTGGATGGCCTGACTTTCCTTCCAACTCTCATTCAAAAAGTGAAGTTTTGTTTAAGCTTTAAGAACTGCTATTCAAACAAGCTTATTTCTTCGGACTTTAAAAGACGTAAGACCTTTTGTGCTTTAGAACTAATGATAACCATTAATTTTCTTCCTAATAGCTCTTATTATTTAACTAGTTTTCTCTTCTTAGTTTTGTAGGTTTGTACCTGTTAGTAATCGGTCAACCTTGTGGTGAAAATAAATTGCAGCGATAGTGAATCTGTGCTTTGATAGTTTTGGAAGACGGAGGTATTTCAAAAGTATTTATTTGTTGTCGATTTAGAGTGTACCAAAGAATAGGTTTTATGTTGTCACATCCGTGGACCCCACTTTCACCTTCATGTTGCATATTACTGTATATAAAGGCAAGGAAATACACCAAAGACAAATACGCAAGTGCAAGTACTGAGATTACAATTTTTGCTATACAGTCTTTGTCACTTATGTTAATTACGGCATTTATGTCAAGATTACACTTTGTTGCTATACACAGGCTTTTATATATAGCTTTTACTAAACTTTTTCTTACAGGCATATCTTTGTTGACAACTCCAATTATAAGACCCACAGCAATAGCATAGCGGTAGAGTAATGTAGGTTGTTGGTTCAAATCCACGTCCGGATCATACCATGGACTTTAAAAATGGTGCATATAAACTGCTTAGCACTTAGAACTTACAGGGTGGATTATCGAAGTGAAAGACAGAGTGTTACGAGTGAGTCAGCCCCCTTACTGTAGCATTCATTGTGCTTGCACAGCTGTGTGCCACAAGGCTAAGGGTACGAAGATGGGCGTTGTACAATACTTCAAAATGCTTTGAGAAGAGACTGTGACTTTCGGATTACAAGATTAAATTACATTTGTTACATTTTGTTTTTGGCTTCACTCAGGGATGCTTATAGTCTATTGAATCTGATAATTGTCAACGGACGTTTCGAACGGGGGTCCTCATTTTTACTCGATTATACCTTTGCGCGTGAACAATTCATGGACGGTTTTTTCCTCTCCAAAAGATTGCATTGTCACCTCAATTTTACAAAGCCAAACATGTTTGTTGCTTGTTAAACAATAGCATACATCTTAAGATGATGGAGAGTTAAATACATATTCTCTGTCATTAAAGAATTTGAAGGTTGTTCCAGGTCAGGTGAAGGAATGTTTGCCTCATGTCCAACCACTTGAAAACAATCCTGAGGTAACAATGGATTTGAATTTCTGCTTACCCCAACTTTATATCATACTTCCATTCACTTTCTATCAAACTGGATGGAATCTGTACACTGTCTCATTCAAAGAAATGTATCATTAAACTTAATCGATTGTGTACGAACAAAACAACCGCTGGAACATTTTGTATAACTTGACCAATATTTAAGGAGCTAAAACATACTTCAATTGTCATCTTAACTCTGCAGAGTGAGTCTACATTCTTTTCACAAATCTTAAGCGACCCTCCGTGGCTAAAGTGTTTAAATTCCAATTCTTTCGGGGTTTTTTCTTTTTTCGATAAACAGCATTAAACCAATGCCGATAATATGGATTTAGACTTCAGCTGACAGCGACAACTGTTATAAACCTTTTGTTGATAAGGAACCCATTGCTCGTACATGTGCCAATCCCCGTTCAAGTGTCGTCGAGGAATACATACCCCACTTTTCCGCAGAAATATAGAAGTAAACTCAGTTTCATAGCATTGCCCGTCTCCACTGAAGCAGGTACTGTCTCCACTTAGACAAATAACCTCGTTTAGATAACGAGGAAAGAAACCGTCTGGAAGGATTGTAGTGACAACACATTCACTGCATAAACGTAGAAATTTTTGCTTCCGTAGAGAGCCTCTCTTGTGACAGTGTCGTAAAATTCTTACCACTGTACCATACGATGTTTTAAACGTGTGCACTTTCTTTTTGGGATCAATTCCATTCTTATGCTGAACCAGGTTGAGACCTTCTACGTTCCGACCCTTAGTTATGGTCTTGGTCGCAGTCTTGACCGACGACGTTGGCGAGATATATTTTGAAATATTGATAGATGCTGCAGTTGAAAGATAAGGGGACGTACTGTTCCAAAAGGCACCAGTCGGGAAAATGGATCTTGACTGAGGAATTGATGATGTTGTTATAATAGTAGTACTTGACTGTTTGTGATTAGCAGAATCCAGATTATCAAACTTTAAAGTGTCTTTGAACGTTGCAGCCATAAACAGAGGATCTATTGTCCCGCCAAAGGAATACAGTTGAAACTCTAGTTCTCGCACAGTAAATTTTTCACATGCAACTGCACAAACCTGCGACCTCTGGCACCCAAAAATCAGCAGCGATAGGAATGAACAAGACAGTTTCCATTCAAGCCTAAAATGGACACAAAAGAGTAATTGGTAAGGCCCTTTGTATGCAACGTGATGCAAGGATAAAACGTATGCTATGCAAATGCCTTGGGGTGTTTCTTATACGCTCTGTGTGTTTGTGTGTGTGTGCGCAAGTGTGTGTGTGTGCTTTGTGTGTTTACATGCATTTGTAGGTATGCGCGAATCTTTTTGTGAAGCTGTGTGACAGCCTTGATATTTAGTAAAATATTTTATAAAACACAGAAAAACTTTCGCTTGATAATACTACTTTGATCGGTGAATAGCTAGATATATATTTGTCACAGATAAAATAATAAACATTTTCACGACAATACGACGTCAAACAATATCAATATTTGGAACTAGAACATTTAGGTTTGTTCATAACATTCGCAATTTGGTTGGTTTATTCCTTTTTTTCTCTTCCCCTGCAAAACATGCAACATACACGTTCTCCCTTAACTTTAAAACTTCAAGACAATTCTTAAAATCACCAGCCTTCTTTTTATAAGTCCCGGCAACTGTTATTGGCAAGCACGTTTTTCTTGTACTACTATTGTTACAATATTTTTAATGCATTTAGTGGTCAAATATCACTAAGTGCGTTTACCTAATACTACCTAATCTCGTTTTAATATTTACATTAAATAAGTAAGGCCAATTCAAAATATCAGTTCTTTGTTCCAAAATGTGTTCCTACACAGTTGTGAGTCCGCGATGACTCAAGTGAAATTGATTACCTTTGAAACTTATAACTAATTAAAGTACAGTGAAAGTGAGGACTACGAGTTCCTGGCTGTGTTTGATTTTTTTATTTATAAAAAAACCTTGGCGCCACTTCGATGAGGGTTGTCGTGGTTGAAGAAACTGTTCTCTGCAATACGTTCACAGGGCCAAAAACCTTTCCAAAGCAGATGTAGTGACAAAGTGTAGAATTATTTAAGATTTCGAAATCAATGTAAAAGCAATAATCCAGAAATGACTTGAATTATCCAAAAGGTAGTCGTTAGTTTGCAAATCATGTTTTGGCTAAATAACAGCCATCTTCGATGGGAATTCTTGTTAATTTGTCTGAAGTACCAATGCAGCTGTGAAGGAAACGTAGAAGTTGCAAAATACGTTTGTCTACGATTTAGATATCATTAAACTTTTGAATATCCTACTTGATTTACTCCTGTTGATTGCACTGTCACATGAATATGATTTGGTAGATCCGAAATTCGAATCTAAAAAGGAGCTTTTCCTTCTCCAGAAAGGAGACAAAGTTACAACTTTTAACTGTTGCTTAAACAGCATACTCAGAGTGTTTTCATCTGCAGTTTTCGTAAAGGATTGTGAGATTAGAGTAGCGGTTATAGTAAAATGGTACTAATTGCGAGAACAATTGCACCAGTATACAAACCTACAGACTACTTATGTATCAAGTCACCAATTTGCTACCTGAACGATAATATTATAAAGAATTAAGTAGTCGTTTTTGAAATAGGAGCCATCAGATACAAACCATGACAATCGTAAGTTTCTGTGAAAAAACTTACTTTATGATTGTAAAGTTGGATGGATCAAAGTGAACTCTAGTAACGACAGAAATTCCGTTACTTGGTAACCACACATGGAGTTTCTCCAGGAAATGCGATAATGAAAGTAGTAGGTCATTTTCAATAAATTGACTCCGAAATGAGATTTAGATTTGGTCTTTGATGAGTTTGTTTCTTCAAACGTTTCTATCACAAATATGCTCATGCTAGTCATGAAAATATGGGGTTCCACTAAATACTGTAGTTACGTGTGATTTTTACTGGACAATATATACCCTATATTTGTATACATACCCCTTTATCTCTGCCACTTCAGCAAAGGATAAATGTTAACCTTGTCGTAAGATTTCAAGACTAAGTTCTTTAATTTTGGGGGCTAGTTAGTGATATAAACATTTCTTAACTTAATCACTCTAGAAATATTTTATCTTCCCCTTTTATAATTCCTTAAGTCATGACGTTCATCATATATTTGTATGGGCAGGATCTTCAGCCTTCGGGCACTAAGCATGACACTGTTTGCAATATCACGAACATTGACTAACTTTAATGAATCTGAATGGCAATGTAGACGAAATATCTCTGATGTGAAACTTGGGAAAACTAGTACATCTATACGAGTCAAAAAAGTTTCGTCTTGAAATGAAAGAACTCTTGCACTTGCTGGTTGCAGCATGCAAATAGCAGTTGATCCAAAGTCCAAAAAGATTCTCAGGGACAATAACAATGACAAAACAACAGGAGTAATATTCAAAAAAGAAACCTTTACTGTTTTTTCCACTTCACTTAATTGTCGTTCAACTTTTATAAGATGCTCCTTCTGTAGACAGAATAAGGTTATCTCATATGGTTATCTCATATCTATCTTGCTTCCCGTGCCATTTCCCCTCCTTTTATACATATAGAGCTGTTTTATTCTCGTTATATTTTATTCACATTAAAATCTAAGTCAGCAAGCCGTTATCGTGTCCATATTAAAAGTCAATTTCTTCAATTTTAGCATTTAATTGTAACAGTTTTTAATCTGATGCCATAGTTTTTTAGAGACCTGCACAGCAAAAAGTTTGATAATCTTTTCAATGCTTGATTCGTTAGCTAGTATGAATATTTTTAATTGCATTCGATTGCTTTGTTGCTAATGTTATAATAACATTTTGCTTGAAATATTTTCGTCTTTGTTACATCTCAAACTGCTACTTTACTCCTTTTAAAATTATCGGTCTTCATAAAAACCTATTCAAATAGAAGCTCGCTTCAGTCAGCGCCACGTCAATCATAGTTACTACAGTATTGAGCACCATTTTCATATTATATCGCATCGCTACTTGCTACAGGAATGCTTCAGACGAACATGAGTGTTTTACAATAATTGGTTAGCACTAACTTACCCTCTGATATAACTCATATTGTCCTCGTTACTGGCCATCTTCCTCAAGAAATTCACAAAACAGATCTAACAGAAAAGACAATATAGCCATCGATTGACTGCAGCATGCTCCCGTTGAAATTCGTGCAGAACTGTACAGGATCGATTTCTGAGCCAGTCAAGGGTCAATATTTCTAAGAATCATTTCCTGTTATTTTAAAACTATTTACTGATTTAATGCTAATTGCCGCAACGACTTTAGTCCAATATACTAACCGAACTTATAAATGCTAGCCTCTTTGTTTTCTTTTCTATAACTTTAATTTTCGCTGAATGTCAATAATGCCAGGTTTCCTTGACGAGGCAAATTTAAGAAAGTGTAATTGCTGGATATTTAGGCCAATCTGACATCATAATCATTGCTACTAATGAACACGTGGATTAATGAGAGTTTACTTTATAAAGCAATGGCATCATTCACTGATTGTATAGTTATGGCATTGATTAAATGCCACAGAAAGCATAAAAGAAGAGACAAACCTTTCTCACTTTGTCATGTCTCAAACTTGGACCACGAATTACTTTTGATCTGTATTGTAAATCATATCCTTTCGACATCTACAAATACCGGCATCTGATACCCTATATTGTCGTGAACAGATACATGCATGTATCATTGGTATCATTCTTTATTATTTGAGATCTTATTTTTCGGATGATCATAATTTAGCAGAGTCAATACAAAATTGATTTCCTGAGGCGTCTTTAGTGTGTCAGTTCTCAGCTCTGTACACAAAAGACATCAAACTAAATGTAGTTTTGTACTCTGGCCGTGGTATGCCAGGATTATTACATTATTGGCAAATAATTCGCAAATAATCAGTACATATATGTTAATAAAAGACATCATAAGCCATTCTTTTTGTTGGGCATTTTATTAAGAAAAATTTGTTTCCATAAACAAATGATACAAAAAAGTAAAGGAAGCAATGTTACAACTATGGACCCAATTGAACCCACTTGAAATTTAAATCAGATGTTCCTCTAGTGCAGGCCTGAAACATTTCATACCAAGCTAAGCAGCCCGGTATGAAAGGGCAAACGATTCGTGGAAACCTTGATCCCCTACTCGTTAAAATCGACTGTCCGTCTTTATGTGAATGTACTTACAAGTTGAAATTATATTTTGCAAATATACTGCATCTTGTATCCACCTATCGTCGTTTGTGTTATACGCGTTTAATGCTGTAGCCCTGATGGCCTCTCTGTCGACTAAATAGAGTAAAAAGCTTTTCACACAGATGAGTGTCAACGTTTTCGATACGGCTTCAACGTTCCGAAATATCAGTTGATGTCTCAGTTTTACCTTTTCACATTTTCGATAGCAATAAAAATGGAAATATTATTAATGAAGGTAAGGATAGTTTATTTTTCTTCTTGCATTACATAAGCTCTTTTGCGGTTTTGCTTAAAACGCGCGAAGATCATAGTCTAGGACTGATTTGACTCTGTAACAACCAATTGAACATCTAGAATCAAGGGTTTAAAAAAGTATTTGCTTGTAAATGATAACATTATTTAGTCGAATTTCACCCAGCCATGTTGCTGTATAGCTTTACCTTGCACAGTGCAATAAATAAGAAAACTGGGTAAATGAAACTGCTAATGCCAAATGCTTACTGATGAAACGGAATCAGTGCAAACGGAACAATCGCATAACCAAGCCTCGCGCCAACAATAGCAACCGAAATAAAGCCCGTTTTCCATTAGGCGAATTTATTCGCCCAAAACTATTTTTCACGGGGAAAAATCAGTGGAAAGCTTTTTTGTTTTCCACGGAATCTCCATCTATCTTTGTTGTGCTGTCCTTTTGTGCGTAAATTTGTTCATAATGCACGAAATCCCAGGTATCTACTGCCGCTGAAATCTCTTTTAGTGAGAATAATTTTGCTACCGGGAAGACGCGACAGACGGTTGCGAAAGTATACAAAAAGTCTTTAGATAAGGAAGCTCTACGATGGTAAAGGGCAAGTATTATTGGGCCAAAAAACTCAGCCTGCATGATTTACTGCATTAAGAATCAGTACGAGCAGAGATTGAAATTTCTACAACTTGTTTCATGCACCGTCCTTCACAATTTACATCGTTTCAAGAACTTCCTATAATTGCTTGAATAGACATTGGTTTATTTTGGTAATTATGCAATGTGAAAAATTTATTGTTGAGATATTAGGTTGACTGTTATTGCATAAAAATATGATGCTGTGTGCCAGAACTGTACACTGCGTTTGATTATTTTCTAACTGGTATGCAGGCTTGTTTATTAATGCAAACGAAGTACCCATGTGTTAAGTAAGACATCTTTACTTATCTACATAATAAAATGTAAAATGCTTACTTTGGCTCAGAGTTGCCAAGGACTTATTTACAGCAACAGTCGGCATACTGTTGTTTTATTTTTACCCAATAATGTAAAATTCCTTGTAAACGTGCTTATGATGCACGGTTGTCTGGAATCAACGTCTATAATTAAGTGGACACTTTATCTGAACTGCAAGTAATTTACCCTGAAATGTGATTAAGTGTGATGCAAGAGGCACTTAAAAATGTCAAGAGTCTTTTCTTGTGTAATTGAAAACATCTATAAAACCAAAAGGTATTCGGGGTTTGCACAAGAGAAGTATTCGGGGTTTGCCCAAGAGAGGTATTCGGGGTTTGCACAAGAGAGGGTACACTAAGATGTACTGGAGTGCAATCGACGGCTCTTTAATACGGAGATTGTTTTAAAATTGCACACTGATTTCTAGTTGTATACAGTGAATTATAATGCACAGTCCTCTTAAAACGAGTGGAATTGCTCTTCGTAACTCTATCCGTTCGGACAAGCGTGAATTTTGTATTCTTCTGCAACAACCATAATTACTATTTTGTTGACGTGATGTTCTACTCAACTTTGTCTTCATGTGATATCTTGATGAAAACTCTTAAAAAAACATCTCTGAAAAAAGAAACCTAAAATCTTGAGTACTCAAATTAATTTTTGTTAGCTCATCAAAGAGCGTGGTATTTTCTAAAGGTGTGGGTGGGTTATATGCCATCTTTTTTCTTGGCCTTCCAATTTCTGATATGCTTCGTACTTCTGTGTTCCTTGCATAGACTTGGTTCTATTATTAAGTCTATGGTTCCTGGCTTTAATAGTTCATGTTAGGCATTTTAAGGACTTGTTTGCTTAATTCATGCATTTTCTTCATCGGTATTAGTGACGTTGTTATTAGATTTAGAATCACTTTCGACTATAAATCGTTCGGAAGACTGAAGGAAAAGAATGATGCAATTGATTGTCTACCCATATTTTTTCAAAACATTCCTGTCTACCTTAATGTTGTTTCTATATGCTTTGCTGTCTACATCCAGACTCGATTTCATACTTTTGTTTACATAAACTCGTTTTCGTAATTTATAAAAAAGATGGCGGAGATAGTTGTGATAACAGCTTATTTGCGGATCTCTAATATATTGTCATGTAAGGCACTATAACAGGTGAAGCCGAAAAGATGAACAGGCTGGTTAGCTAGGATAGTTGTTAGGAGGTAATAAGTTACCAATCACACTTTATATAGCTTATCATCAGGTTTGAATTCTTGATACTATCATAAGTTAACTGTTCTAGAATCACAAACTGATTTGAAATAACTTACAGCAACCATGAAAGCTTTTGCAGTCCAGTCGCAATTGTAAGGTTGTATGTTTTTGTTAGGGAACTTCATGTTGCCTCATGTAATGACTATGTACGCAAGCAGTCGTGATAACAATTACTTTGCTGGTCAAAATCACATGCCCATGTACAGCTCAAGAAACGTGGAAGTCAGCACAGGCCGATATCGTCGTATCTTAAAAAGGTACAAATCGACATCAAACCAGGCATGCAATCATTAGATCATAAAAAGTCACATGCAAATACGTAACTACTATCCCATTATAGCTTCCCTGGCAAATCGAAGTATAGTACACTTACCCTGCCATCAGAACAATGGTTCCCATCTCGTTGACCATGTTGTTTTCGCATAAGGTGTTATCCTCTGTTCGCTGATAATTTTTATCTAGACTTACAACATGAACTTTAGGTTAAGTGAGGACGGGGCCGCTTTTAAACTTTGCACTGGTGATTTTGCTTCGGCCATTGGTGATCTTGAGAACCATATACAGATATCAAGAACTACTTATTAGTTTATCAAACTCCACTGTCATTTGCATTTGTTACTGAACTTATTACAAAGGTACCCATTGTCTGTATTTTACTTGCTAACTTTCTTGGTCCCTTTTTGTGTAGAATGCTTACAAATCCTGACAATGACAAGTTTTGGGTGGAAGAGAAAAAGAATATCTTTGAAAGTAACACATGTTCAAGATATTCTCGATGAAAGTGAGGATGAACATGAGTCATTTGAAGAAGACTGGTTACATTTGGCCAAGCACAAGAAAACATATGCCTTGGAGGACTGTACTACAAAGTGTGACAGGTTAACTGAAGAAGGAGCAATTCTTGCTGAGGAGGGAAGGTATTTAGAGGATAAATGCATTAATTGCTTCTGTTGCTAGTGTGTGATCAGTTTTGAATTTTTCTGCTGCATTTGTATTGACAAACCATCACAGTTATAAAATGTAGAGTGTAAACAAATCTTCTGCCATATATGCCATCACTGTAAACATTTCAATTTGTACTTCTATAAGAAAGTCAACCAGTTTGAAAGGGTGTTTGAAAGGTGAAGGAAAACAGCAATCAACCATCTTCACTATCAATTGCCAGTTTAGAAACAAACTTTGCTTGGGATTTTTCTAAAAGGTCCACTTAAAAGATACGTTTCTTTCAAAGCAGCCTGTTCCTTGAATTTTAAATTAAGGCAAGAAAACTGTTATAGGATTTGCTGGAGTCATTTCAATTATCTAGCATGATTGCACATAGGGAACACAGATGCCACTTGAAATGTACTTACGCTTATATTGAAAACCTTAATTATATTATTCTGTCATATATTACCTCCTATTAACATTGTTGAAGATTTCAGAAGGCACTGAATAGAATGCAAATGTGATGTTGTCAATTTGTATTTGATAAATTAAAGCTGTGTAGATTCCTATATATAGAATTCTGGAGGGTATTTTGAAAGATTGTAAAGAAAGTAGCATGTTAAGGATTTTATGTGGGACTCCGTTAATTGATGTTCCATGATGTTCAGTTTCTGGTTCAGCTATACTGTTGCTAATTGGATGTTATATACACAGAACTTTCTTAATGAGTTGTTCAACACTCCAGCTAGCAATTGCATGATATTATGCTCTTTACCTTTGCTATGGCAGATATTGGGAAGCAATTAAAAGGTGGAATGAGGCTTTGTCTTACACAACAAAACCAGCCAAGCTTCATGAAATGAAAGCCCAGGTACTTACAGCACATTTTCATCATGATAATAGCTTTGAAATAGCGAGATGTAGCTAGAAAAGCCAGTTAGCATCTTATTTTGTGTTTTTAATGTATGGCCTGTAAAAGGCAAAAGAGTTAAATCAAGAAATAAGTGGCTAAGGAAGTATAGGTAAATTTTCTTTCAGTGTGCAAATGGTTATGTGCGTGTTAGTCTTCATATATTCACCAATTGTTAAGTAAATTTCACTTTAAAGTAACTGGTGGATAGCTTAAACAAGTATTGCTGATTATAAAAATGTTTTCAAAAGCAATAGTTGATATTTTATAGATTTAAAAACAAGTAATAGCTATTGTGTTTTAACCAAGTGCTAGCTACTATCCCTTTAACCAAGGCCATTTGTAGGTTTAATAGAGATTAACAAATGAGGTGCATTTTTCGAAGTTTTGTTTTGCATCAGGGGTGTATACCCTGGGTAATATGCAAATGAACTTATCTCGGTTGGTTAAAGTTGGTAAGATGTTGCATAAGGTGACATACCACTGTTACTACTGTTAGTACTGGAGTCTTTCATTTTCACTTTTCATCCAGCCTAGAAAGTTTCATTGCCACATTTTATTAACACCATGCATGCTTTTTGAGATGTCTGACATGCACTCTGCTGGATGGATGGTATGTCCTTTAAACAGATGCAGTACTACAGTAACTGGTAGAAAATATGTGCTATACAATAACCCTGTTCAATATGCATGTGACTTTAACATGATGTCTGTTGAATAACAAAGGTAATTGTGATATTAAGTTTTGTTTTAACGTTGTAGGCTCTCATGGAGCTGGAAGAGCTCTTTCCAGCAGTGGAAGCAGCAGAAATGGCTGTTAAATGTAATCCTAGGTGGGCACATGCTTATCAAACACTTGGGAGAGCCCAGTTGAACTATGGTGAAATTGACATGGTATGTATGTTGCTTTTGCCTAATTTGACATATGTTTGTGTAACTTTTCCATCCTAGCCTATATGCAGATACACAAGTCAGGTAAGGAATGGCTAGACTCGTCCTTGTCTTACTTTCTACATAGTTTTTGCAAACATCATTGGCTCTATTTAAGTCTCACTTTCCAAAGCATTATCATCATAAATATTGTGTAATGAAGCCATTCCAGAGAAAAGTTAAGTTCTCTTTATATATTCAGATGACTTTTTAACTTCATCTACTAAACTGCTATTAGACATCAAAATGATGTTTTCTGAGAATGGCTGCTCTGAATATCAGCCTATGTAAATTTGGTATTTGTATCACAAACCTGAAGAAAAGTACTGTACATCTCTTTTAAAAACCAAAAAACTGTCATAACTACTGGAAGATGTTAATGCATATTTTCTGTTACGTGTCTTGTGGTATTTCAAACATTCCAATTTGTATTTCATGTTTCTTCCACTAGTGTCACAATTGCCGGACTCATCCTGTTTTCTTACTCATAACTGAATTGGTACCTGTTGACTAAAACATTTTTAGGTAATTTGATTATATTGCAAAGATTTGCCATCAGGAAGCAAGGAGCATGGTCACATGGGTAGAAAAGACCATTGTGTCTGATACAATGTAAAATATTAAGTTGGACACCTGACAAAAATAAGTGTAGTTTGGATCTCAACCAATAGATGTCACAAACCGTTTTTAGGCACAAACTATGCCACCAAAATATCTCTGCTTCTAACAACCACAAGACCATCAAGAGACTGGATTACCTGCTTCTAAACCGGCCCTTCAAATCCACAGCCAAGGATGTGAAAGCAAGTGCTGATATGCTGTCCAATCATAAGCTTGTCATTTCCAAATTACGTCTGCATTTTAAGATCCAATGATCTAAACCCCCTCTGCCATGTATTGACCGGGATCATTTGCAGAACTCGAGGTGTCTCATCGATTTCCAGCTGGAGCTAACCAACCGTTTCTCTGCCCTAACCAACCATGCCAGCAGAGATGTGGAAGATATCTGGAATTGTTTCAAGACCTGCGTAACAGATTCTTCCAGAGAGGCCTTGTCTAAGAAGCATGGTTGTAGGCTTCCATGTATCTCCGACTGTACCCTTGTGCTCCAAGATGAAAAGAATAAGTACCAGTTATTACAAGAACCTCCTACATCAACAAATCAATTGATGTGTGCAGGAAGATGAGGAAGAGAGGTGGAAATTGAGCAAATACTGGAAATAGTCGGGCCCTGCTTCAGCTTCTGCGCTTAGCTTCGGGTCAACATAGGCAAGTGCCTCCCATGAAGGTCAACAACCTTAACGGCTTACCAATTACCAATAACAAAGCTCGACTGGACAGATGGAAGGAACACTTTGAAACCCTCCTGAATCATCCCGAACCCGCTAGCCTTGATCCAGACCCTGGCACTTCTATTGGCCCACATGATGCCAACATTGACACTTTGCCTTCCTCTACCGAGGAAATAAAACATGTCATCAGTCATTTTAAGAACCACAAGGCTGCTGGACCATGTGGAATCTCTGCCGAGGAATTGAATGCTCTCGATGAATTCTCAGCGGATCATCTTCATGAAGTTTTCATCCCATATATGGTAGACCCGAAAGGTCCCACAAGCTTTCAAGGACTCAGTAATTGTACCTGTTTTCAAGAAGGGCAGTAGATCTGACTGTTCAAACTACAGAGGTATTAGTTTGCTGTCGAACGTTGGGATAATACTCGCGTTTATCATACGATCAAGAGTCTCTGCGCAATATGAGACTGTACTGCATAATCAGCAGTCTGGTTTCCGATCTGGCCATAGCTGTGCTGTCCAAATTTTCACTCTTAGGCAGTGCTTCGAATGTCGGATGCACCATGGGCAACCAACCGTTGCAGTTTTCATCGATTTTGCATGTGCATTTGACAGTGGTCATTGTGAGTCTATGTGGAAGATCTTGAAGAAATGCAGTGTTCCTGACCTCTTCGTTGATGTTCTCACAGACATGTACACAGATGCAAAATCAACAGTCTGGGTTGGCCGTCATACATCAGAGCCATTTACTATCACTGCTGGGGTTCGGCAAGGCTGCATAGTCTCACCTATGGTGTTTAGCCTTGTACTGGATTGGATTATGGCCCAGTGAATCAGGCCCTTGGATGGTGTTGACTTGTCGGACAGTTTACGTGTTGCTGACCTGGAGTATGCTGATGATATCTCTGCGCTAGCACCAGATGAGGAATCCCCCTAACATCTGGTTGATGAAATTGTTCTTAACTCTGGCAAGCTCGGTCTGCAAATCCAGCCAGCTTAATTAAAGTACTCAGTTTTTGCACACCAACACCCGAAGTGCAGGTGTACAGCGAGGTTTTAGAAAATGTCAACCAATTCACGTACCTCGGTTCGATTTTCATTGGCAACAAAGTCACCCCGACTGAAGACACATTGCAACAAGTCTTGAGAGCCTCAACTACTTTTGGTAGATTGTCAACTCGTCTATGGCGTCGATCAGATATTACCCTTGAAACGAAATTGAATGTGTTCAATGCAGCAATAGTGTCAATCTTAATGTATGGCTCGGAATCCTGGTGTCCCCTAAAACTGGACACGGACCAACTTGAGGTGTTCCAATTGTACTGTCTCTGAACAATCTGTGGAGTATCTTGGAGGGAGCGCCTTAGGAATGTAGCCGTTCGACATCGCTGCTGCGAACAAGCAATGATTGCAAAGGTGCTGAAGCAAAACCGACTGGGTTGGCTCGGCCATATAGCACGAATGAGCGACAGCAGACTCTGCAAGCAAGCCTGGAAGGAGTCTCCCCCTTTAACTTGGAAGTGTTTTCGTGCTGCTCCGAAGAAAACCTGGAGTAAACTAGTTTTGAAGGATCTGGAACACCGATTGGGGCCTGCTTATGGAGCCCACTGCCTCCAGGATCCAATCACCATAACCTCTGACATTGCTCAAGATTGTGCTCAGTGGCAGCGAACGTTCGTGATGGGACATCCAAGAGCTGTCCACGCGGACTAGCTCATGGATTAAGGTTAAGGTAATAGATGTCATTAGAATGTATGGTTACAGTATTGTGAGATTTTTAGGCAGCCAATTTTCACCTATTCTACAAAGTGTTATGAGCCAGATTCATTCAAACGTAACCAAACCATTTTCTAGTAGCTTATAGTTCCTTTACTCCACTGAATGCACATATGACCAGTAACTCTGCATGTTTCTATGATTAAATTTATGATTTTACTCTTCTCTTTGTCTCTATAGGCAATCAGGAACTTTGTAAAAGCTGTTCACATTGACCCATCTCTTGTAACGGTAGGGTAACCTTTATTGACTTGTTTACCATCCTATTTTATTGCTATTGTTTCATTGCAGGGAAGCGTTATATCATTAGTTTGTTACATTTCACTGACGATTATGATCACTACAGTGAGGTGCTTGTCATTAACGTAGCTATGCTACATAATTGACCCAGTCATCTAAAGTTTCCAATAAAACACACTTAAATGACTGGCCCGAAATCGGACAAAAACTTGAGGGATTTTGAGGGAAGGTGAAAACATGCTGTAAAACAGCTCGGCAGTTTTAGTGTTGGTAGGCCTTTGTTTTCAAGTTGCTGGCCCACAGAAGACCTTAAGATGTGAGAAGTCAAGGCCTCTGTTGCAACAATCTATAGTCAGCGGTACAGAGGTATAAAACAGTAGTAATCAATGTTCGCCATCTTGAAAAAAGAAAAGGTTGGGTGGATGTGTCCCATTCAATTTCAAAGCCACTCTATGTGACCAGGTAACAGGCTAGATTGAAGGTACACGAAAACTGTTTGGATAAAGATACATAAATTTTGACTAATGTTCAAAATTATTAGTGGAAACTAATTTCGGATAATGATTTGGAATGCTAAAGATCTTAATAATCTCAGTTCTCTCTAGTTCTCAAGAAACGTAAATCTTTTCATTCTTAAAAACAAAAGATATTAAAGTAAAGTATTAATATCAATGAAAATTGTAAGTAAATCCAAGTACAAACGTAATGGGAAATAAAGTTGCCTTTTCCAAAAAAGCCAAAGGGACAACTTGCAACGAACGTTTTTGAATGTGTTGTTGCTGCAAGTGATATTTTAGGTCTTTCTACTTTGTAAACAAGTGGCTTGATGACACAAGGCAAGTCTGACCAGCATTAGCTGGCCTCTAACCACATCGTATTGAACCTCCAAGAGAGCTGTATAATCAGAGATTGGTTTGATTACCTTGATAATATTCTTAATTCATCCTGACTTATATGAAACAGTTTTATAAGGATGCTTTGTCCAACTTTTGATCGAAATGATCAATGCATGTTTTCTAACTCATGCTTGTAATTTTTCAAAGGATTTTTACAAATACTTTTTGATGATGACATGTGAAAAATTGAAAACTTGAATGAAATGAATGAAATTTGCACTTAAAGAAGGCAAATCACTGATAGGCTAAGATACTCTGTGCAAAACCCTAGCAATGGCTACACTAGATTTCTTGGGTATTTGTAAATCTGCTCCAAGTAACCAGACTTGTTTTAACAGAACATGAACTATGGAAACCTCCATCATAAAGCACATTGAAAGATGGGCAGCATAATCAGGTAGTGTTATGATTATAGTGGTGGCTATCTTGAAGATCCTACACCTCAATATCATATTAAGGGGTTAACAGCTAATCACCAAATGTCAGCAATAGCTTCAAAAGATGATGAGCATTTTAAACTTTGAATACTGGTTACATCTTAAGGGCATCCGTGTTTCCAAAAACGTTATTTTGTAAAAATTTTAATCCATAAAAGAGAACTCTGAAAGAAAAGGTAATCAAGGATTACTTTGACTACTCTCTAGTACTGCCCCTGTGTATTGCGTAAATTTCAATGTAAATAGTACAATTCAGGGTATGTGTTTATACAAAAAAATCACCTTCTATTTACACACCCTATCAGTTTAATCATATTTGGCAACTTTTAGAGCCCCTATATAAATAATCATCTTGTGACTTAAGTTGTTGCTTATGACACAAATTGCTGCTTATTCGTAAGTTTTAGCCAACACTTAGCAAATCGATTTATTCTGGTCCAACTGATTTGTGCAGTTTTTGTAAAGTAGTATGTCAATTGTTACCTCTACCAAGCAGGTTATGTTTCCACTGGCGTTTGTTTGTTGGTTGGTTCATTGGTTTGTTTGTTAGCAAAGTAACTCTGAATGTTATGAACAGACTTTGACGAAATCTTCAGGATAGGTCAGAAATGGACTAACTTAAAAGATGATTGATCTTTGGTGGTGATCCGTGTCACAATCTGGATCCAGGAATGAAATTTTCGTAGTGCTAGTGAAAGATAAGTTAGTGATAAAGAAGACAAAGAGGTCACAGTTAAGACCTCTTTTAATTGAATAATACTGGCTTGGCTGAGGTTTACACTCTCAAAGTGCTTATAGTTTTAAATTGATATTTTATATTACTTTTGATAATGGTCTACGTTAGACATTTTGAAATACTAAGTTTTAAATTTGTGGTTGTTTTTCGCATATATTTATCAAAACGTTAGACTTGTTTCTTCACAATTTCCATATTTGAAAGTTGAAAATTTACTTTAAGACCCAAGTATTTCAATGCTTTTTTTTGATTGAACTTTGTAGAATATTTGTTTTGTTTTCAAGAATACTGTATCTGATGGTACTGTTAGAGCATACAAATTCTTGTTTTAGGTGAGCGTTGTAGGCTATGTTTTCAGATAATGACATCTCAATATTCTTGCATGTGACACTAATTTACTATACAATGCATATATTGCTTGTTTTGTGTCAATGTTTTATGTTCCTAAGGTCTGGACTAAAGATCTTCCATGGGCTTTGACTCTTAAAGAGGAGAAAGAAAGAAGAAACGGAAGTCTGGTCCATAGTACTGACCAATCAAGCAAGTGTTGCACAACATAAATAAGCAACCGAATGCTGGAATGGCTGACTTGAAACAACTGTGCAGTGACAAGCTTCGTTCCTGTTTTAAATTCAGTCTCCAAATGAAATAAGAGCTAGAATTAAGGTCTTATTCAAAGATTCAGTGGCAGCGTGTGAGAAATCAGGCAAGTGGGGCACATCGTCATTATTGGGGAAATGTCTCAACCCCAAACCATTTTTTATTAATCTTCATCCTTTAAAAAATCTTGTATCTCTAATCTATCAAGGTATTTACATAATTGGCACACACTACTTAGGGGGAAGCTGAGCTTGGTCTATGATGTGAGCATATTGATTGCTGCTTTTATTACTTACCACCAGCCAAGGATACAGTCACCAAGGAGAAGGCATTGTGCCCATGTGATTTATAAGGCGACCCCAATTGCAGCTTGTGCACTGACTAGTGAGTTGTTAATTCTACCGGTTTTAAGTAGAGAATGTCAGTTGAAGTCAGCTTTTGTACAAAACGTTCATCCATCTATGTTTCAGTCGAATTTGTTGTTGACTTAAATGAATTAAATCCTTCTAGGTTGGTGACAAGTTTAGCTTAAATGGTTAGGGTGGATAATGCATTTAACCGGCTCTCACCCATAGCTTTTCTCAACCAGGTCTTACTTCTGTCACAGACCCAGATGAAATCCAGAAACCACAGAAACAATTCGGACTGTAAACAGCTTAATTATATCAAATTAACCTCTTACAAGTTCTTTTTAACTACCAAAGTCACTAGGAAAACTTTACGTATATCAGACAACATACACGTCCTTTCCTACACCTAGGCCTGGTACCTAAAACTGACTGACTTAGTATTTATATGCCTTAAAACATGAAAACTAATCATGAAGCAGCAAAAACTAAATTAGCCCATCTAGTAATAGTAAATAATTAACTGCAAAAAGTGCATATAATGTTCTAAAATAAGTAACTCCATAAGTCTTGCCACATAAAATTCCTGACGTCACCAGAGGAATCATAATAAGCTATGGAATGTCTTATGTAAATATTACTTAGTGATGCAAGAAGTGGCAATCGTGCCATGTAAATAAACTTGAGGTTATCTTGTATACATGTCGTGACACTCCTTGCCCCTTAAGATAATTAATATACAATGTATTTTAATTGTCTTAACATATAAATACTGGAACAAGCGCGAAAGGCTTTT
>JANTCA010028348.1:4733-22070 GCA_024741275.1 Chironex yamaguchii | reverse complement strand
ATGTATATTATAAGAAACAGAAGCTTTGGTTTCCTCCTCAAACACCCAGCACAAAGACCCTTATTCATGATACCTTGTTTGAAGATACTTAAATTTTCTTTCTGCAGGCAGAAATTCAACGCAAACTTGTGTTGTGACAAAGATAATATTCTCAAGCAATACACGTCTTGTTATCATCAGGTTGTAACTTGAATGGTATTGATGTTTTGGGGCCATTGATCCGTCTCACTATTATAACGTGCAAGATTATTAATTAATCCCTGCCTCAGTCAGACTTCGTCTCGCGCTCACTTTTCACCCTTAGAATATTCGTTATGTAGATCTTCTGTTGCTCATTTTGTCAAGTCCATTTTGTGTTTAAATCATTGTAGCTTCAGATAACTGAAATGAACAAAAAAAGTGGTGAAAATTACATCGTACGTAAGACTTGCCGTCCTTATGGACATGAAAGAATGATTCAAAGAAATAGTAAATTCTAAATCCCTCGTTACCACCATCCATTGACCTTAATAATAACATAAACTACATTTATTTTTTATCTCCTAAAGGCATGTCATTTATGCTCCTTCAAAGTACGACATGTACATGGGAACATGTTTTCCTGGAATTGGCGACAGTCTGTACATTGTTCAGAAGACTGGGAGCAAGGACTGGGACCAAGTTAAGAAGCAGCTTTCGCTTGTTGTCTACCACTTACTGCAAGCTATCAGTATATTAGAATCCGAATTTTGATTTTATGCAAATGGTACTTTTGTATTTCAATTTCTTACCATTAACTTTTTGTTATGATGTGATTATTGTTGGTACTCGTCCGACTCAGTAACTCGACGTATATGTTAAAGACCGCTTTTAGGCCAACAGTGATTGGCACTCAATAGTCGGCCCCCAGTTATATCTCCTGGGAATAAGTACACTAAAATTGTAGAGGAAAACTCATTGCTGTGCTGTAACCGGTTCAAGTTACGGGTATGTTTGGTTTTTGTTTAAGTCTTACCATAATTCGAATTATGCGTTAGACATGAATGAAGACATTAATTTTTACAATTAGCATGTCTTTATTGATGCTCAAGCATATTATCCTCTTTTCGTGTGTACGTGTTATTTTATATTTACAGAAAAAGCTTTCAAGTATCAAAAAGTGTACTGTCCCCAACATTTTCTTGGTTTCTAGTCGTTCTTTTCACCGGGCCCTTTTGTGACGTGCCGATCCTCGCACCCAGTTTCTTGCATCGGATGTAAATCTGCCAGATTACGTGCCTGCTGAAAGAAGATGAAATGATTATACGGGATGATGCGGTGCTTTTCAGCAAATATCATTGTACTTCAAATTCTGTAGTTGTAAACAACTGGTTGTAATGATTTTCTCTTGCCTGGCCCTACGTTGTCTAAATATATTAAAGGTTTTAATTAATTTGAGTTGTCAAAAGTAATGACCTGGAGAATTTGGATCTTTACCAAGAGAGCGAAGTTTCCTTTCATACGGGATCCATTCTCAGAGATGTCAAATTTTCACTATTTGACCACGTATGTATGACAAATGTAATGTGACACTTATACTGCCACCATATTTATGAGCTAGCAGTTCAATCCTCTATTCCACTCTCACTATATACAGAAACTTGTACTAGACATGGTTCACAGTTACTTTCTACAGTCATGATGTTACTTCCTCGTGTTTCCCATAGAGGTATGTTACTGGTCACTACTCTGAGTAATTCCCTTCGCTTTTACTGTCGATGACAAGCAGTCAGCCGTCTAGCCAGAAGATGTCTAAAGCATCCCTCATGAGCCCGTGTTGAAGTTAAAGTATATTTCTACTTTTCCAACATCTACCCCTGAGAGGTATGATCTTTCAGAATCTGAATAGCACAAACAAGTTTTTTAACTACCGTCAATGCTTTTCTGTGCTGTTGCAAAGCTACAGAGGTTTTTAATACAGTTATAATTTACGGTCTCCAGCCTTTCTAAGCAGCAAATTTTTGAACTCGAGACCTTATATCTGTACTACGTTATAATTGATTGGTCAACTCGAACAATCGAACATCACGAGACTCGTTGGTAGTAATTGGAAATGGTTATTAATATGATTGTATGAGTTAAATTTCTCTTGTACATTCGGTGAATAGATGTGTCTGTAACTACCGTCTCAGGAGCAAATGTAGAAATTTGTCGAATTGGAGTAACTATTGATTTTATTTATCTAGTGTATTGTATATTATCTGTACGTTAATTTAATCGATTGTCCCCTAGTTATACCAGTGGGTGAGGTGTTCCCCTATGGTATGCCGTGCATATGATGGTAAACCTTTTATTGGATGCTTTGTAACAAATAGATAGTGTCCTTGTATTGTGTGTGAAATCGTTGTGATTTTAGAATGGGTATTTTAAATTTGAATTATTCGATGTACATTTTTACGGTCTTGATAATTGTGACAGCAAAATCAACCTTTCTGTGACACTGTATTTGGGGTGACAAAGTCTTTGTACATTTATTTAATATAATTAAATCTGCAGTCAAGCAGAGAAGTTCAATCTGTAAGCGAAATTTTAAGTGAAAGCAAAATAGACACTTTCGACAAATGGACAGCTGCACCAATTAGAGACGTCCTCTTGACCTAGAAGTGCTTTCCCAATTGACTTATTTTGTCTGAGGTATGAAAAGTGAAAGATACACATGTCTTTCGCGTAACCTGGAGTGGAAACATTAACCTTTACAATGTGTGGGTTTATTTCAGCGTGTTAGATAGGTGTTTATACGCCACTTCCATCACCAAATCATGGCACGCCCATTCGACTTGAAGAGTAGGAGCACCCAGTCTGATTTTATCAGAAATGTCTGGACTTCTTTGTAATTTGGGTGCTTATCCGTTTCTGGTACTAACACAGACATAGATCCCTAGACCGACAAAGCCTATTGTTCTCTCGTTGTTTTGAGTCACGAAACCACTCTCAGACTACAATGCATTGTGGTATACGGACGTCAAGAAAGACTCCGCGAAATTCAAACAGCATAACATCGTCGTACTTTATCTTTTAAAGCATCCCCTGACACTTCCTTCCCTATCTCTCTTAATTCAAAACAAATGCTCAAACTTTTGTTAATACATGTTAATCTACCCATGAAATGTACTGAACAAGTCATATTTTGAACTAAAAGATGAAACAAATGTCATGAAGCCCCAGAAGGCAAGGTTGTGCATCACGGCTTTCTGTGCAAAAAAGAAGTTATAAAACGTCTTGGATTTCCTAGTCTATACCAAAACTTAATTACCACTTGAGGACTGGAAAAGCAACAATTACTTTGTACGCGTACGTGTTTGTTTTATATTGACCTTATGAAAAGTACGTTTGTTTATTTTCCCCAAAAATTGTGGAAGGTCTAGTGAGCAAGCAATTCACGACAAAGCCATTTTTTGGCCAAACCATGTTTTCCAAAATGAAGCTTGTCAATGACATTGTTTATAAGACAGAAAACCTATAAATTGCTTGCTGTGCGTCTTAAAGATTATCTAACGTGTTTTATAAATGATCCGATGTGTTTGACAGATTACATGTTACGTTTGATGAAGGATACAGATTCCCTGATGCGTGTTTTAAATGACCTGGTACATTTTAAGGATCACCTAATGCATATGAATGATCTGATGCGTTTTACAGATCACTTCATGCGTTTTATAAATATATCTGGTACAGTATAAACATAGGCGCCGACTATGTGGGGACTTGGGGGCTCGAGCCACCCCTGACAAATGCTACGGGTAGGCCTAGCCCCTCCTGAAAAGATTTTCAAGCAAGCCGTCGTTATTGTTAATTATAACAGTTATTCTAACTGGTTATATTTAGTTGGCAGATCATTTTCATCAATTGTTTAATAATACGCAATTCGCGGATACGATCAATTGTGTATGAGGCCTATAATAATTTTGGTTGTTTGCCACGAGACATTAAAGAGGTTACCAAAGTGATGACGCCATGAAACATCTATTTTACAACTTTAAAATTTGAACCAATATGAAATCGCATTAATATGTGACGAAAATTGAGATATGGTAACTGTAAGCTTAAGATTCTCTTTAGAACTACTGTAGTATTGGCCATGTTTTTTTGTAGCATACCCGTTACCGAGCTTAGCTTATTCCCATGACAAGGTTAGGGAATTTACTTGGTTTATAGAGACCAAAACCTGAAATACTGTGCTTCGACAGAAGATGAACTGACTATCAATTTGCCTTATCTGTGATAACTTTTGATAGATCTCTGCAAAATTTCACATTTGGTTTAACATATACGCTTTATAAATAGCTAGGTTAAATCCAGAAATCCTGAAAACAGATTTTTATGGCATCACCAGTGAGGTACTCTATGTAAAGGCGGTTTCAACATTATTTAGCATCTTGAGGATATGATATTTTGTTACGTAAATGCCACTCGGCTAAACGTAGTCCTTTGTGAAGAATATAACATGAGCTCTATCGTACTTGGTTAACAACACTGTAAGATCGTTGTCCGACTTGTAAATCGCGAGACGACAGTAGGCGAATAGTGTCCAAACCTATTCCTCGGAGAAATAATAGTGTGACTGCGGACTAGTTCCACAGGAAAGTCACTTGTGCTATTATGTTATATTTGAAGGGGATTTCTTAAATAGGTTTGATGATCATCCTTTGTCAGAGCTTAGGTTTCTTTAAATTTGGAAGTTTGAACGTGTCTTTTACCCAAAAGGATTAAGAGACACCTCCGTAACTAGACTGAAGGTTGGAAATAGCATAGTTGAATTCCTTTTATTTAGTTTCAATTATATACTCCAGGTCAGTCCAATTAGCAAGTGCTTTGCGTTAACATATCAACAGATAAAATACACGATTTTACCGGTACAAGAATGCAATGGGAAACCTGTTGACATGTAGGTACTCTGTTTAGTACGCATCCTTCTGTCTCTCTGCTTCCATGCTCACTGATAGACCCTCTTGCCTCTATTTTGTTGTTTACCCTTTAACATTTGTCCCTTTGTCTCTCCGCTTCTATCCTCATTCCTAAACCTACTCGGTTATGATTTGTTGTTTTCCCTGCCAACATGTGTCCGTGTCTCCCTGCTTCCATCTTCACTGTTACACGTACTTGCTTACAATATGTGGTTTTCTTTGTTCAGTAAATAGTTATAACCATTGGCAACTCTTAAAATTTCTTTGTAAATTGATTTCTTTAATGTAGAACTGCCAGAAAGCAAGCGTTAGTCTCTGGTGACAACCATAAGATTATAGAATCACTGTGGTATTGGCTTGGTTTATGAAATCATAATACAGTGCTTCGACAGGATTATCGATTTGCCTGCAATACGATTTCTTTAATGTAGAAATGCCAAAAAGCAAGCGTTAGTCTCTGGTAACAACCGTAAGATTATAGAACCACTGTGGTATTGGCTTGGTTTATGCAACCCTAACACAGTGCTTCGACAAGATTATCGATTTGCGTGGAACACGATTTCTTTAATGTAGAACTGCCAAAAAGCAAGCGTTAGTCTCTGGTAACATCCGTAAGATTATAGAGCCACTGTGGTATTGGCTTGGTTTATGAAATCATAATACAGTGCGTCGACAGGATCATCGATTTGCCTGCAATGCGATTTCTTTAATGTAGAACTGCCAGAAAGCAAGCGTTAGTCTCTGGTAACATCCGTAAGATTATAGAACCACTGTGGTATTGGCTTGGTTTATGAAATCATAATGCAGTGCTTCGACAGGATCATCGATTTGCCTGCAATGCGATTTCTTTAATGTAGAACTGCCAGAAAGCAAGCGTTAGTCTCACTTTCCACCACCATATGTTGCAAGTAGGACTTCAAACTTGTCCTTAACCCTTTTCGCTAACTGTCATTGTTACAAACTAATTGAAAATGTCCTACTTTGTTTTCAATATAGGTGGAGTTGGATTTCTCTGTCACCAGCATAGCCGATGGTACTTCCATCGGTCTTAGTGTCGAGACAAATCGCAGGTGAAACTTGCTGCAGATGCAAAATCAACGCTCTGAACGAAATCTCGTTTGAAATATGGGTCTCAAAAGTCTGACTTGAATCTTAATATTTATGAACGGATGTGGGCAAAAATCCAGAGTTTAATTAACTTTAGACCTTATTAAAGGGAATTCTGGTCATTAAAAGGGTCAAGGAAATTGCACAGTGAAAGTGTGTCACTTCCTGTATTATGATAATTTAAGTGTTTTTGATAATTTTCGGACACCTGCAAATTGGATGCACCTGCCATTTCAAAGGTTGGAAAACATGCCGTTTTACCGTGGTTAGCTTAGCCTCGTTTTCTGGTTCTTGGGCCACATGATTAACTTTGACCAAACCATGAAGAGAATAAGACGGAGTGGACAAAAGTACTCGATTTAACTATTAATTTGACGTTAGTTTGTATTTAACATACAAACTGTACTCGTTACAATTACTGGGATAGGGTTACGGTTAGTCTTCGCAAACATTTTAAAGCATTGTACTTTTTATTTAAGAAGGGAATAGCCAACATATACCATTTTTTGTGTTGAGTATAAGGATAAATTTTCCCAAAAATATGATCATTTACTGGTATCCGAACATTCTTGTACTTTTCCTTTTTGAAATGTTTTCTTCATACATCAATCGGAACAAAGGTGTCCCGGCTATGTGTCATGAAAGAAATAGAAAGTGTTTAGTCATACATTTTCCCCATTTCTTCTACTCAGGTGATATTAGACTCAAAATATTCCCTAAAAAATGATCTCAGTTAAGTCAAAATAGAAGAGAAATTGTAAGTTGTTGCCTTATGAGAAAAGTGGTATCTCTTCTCCAGGATTGGCTAGTTTTGCTACGTGTTCCGTATAAACAGGTTGCCATATACATATACTTTCCTTTCTGATGGTTCATGCTCTTAAGAGTGTCGGGAGAAAAAAGCTTTTAAGTATGATTTTAGCGCAATGTCACAAATTTTCAAGGCGATTTTCAAGTTTTGTACCATTAAAAGCTTGTTCAAGTGGTATACGTATAAGTGAAATGGACAGTTTTTCCAATAATTACAGTGCACAAGATATATTCAACATCCTTAGCATTTAACTTTCTCTTTCAAGGTGAAAGCTTGATCATACATTATACAAAATCATTACTTTATTATGTCGGCTTGGTTTGCTGATTTTGTGGTTTACGAGTAACGTTTAATATTCGACATCATCGTAGTTAGTGTTTTAAAAATCTGAAGCCGAGAAAAGCCTCAAACGTTTTTCATAATTGTATCGTTATCTTAAAATCATTAAATAACTTGAATGGATGTAACTATGTACATATTGTAGTTGACATTGTAAGACTGCGCTTAACTTAAATTTCAATGAAAATTCAGCGAATGTTGAATTTGAGACCAAATCGAGTCATTTGAATAACATTCTATAAACCAAACAACGGAAGATTAAGATCTTTATTGTAGTTCTTGTAGTACTGTTCTATATTGACCCGAGCAAAGTAGCAATCAGTAAGAATTATAGTTTGTTCTTTAGGAGTTGCGGAGTTCCCCGTTAAGGTAACTGAAGTTATTGTTTTGATGAATTTGGAAATTAAAAGAAGTTTGGTACCAAGTGTTTCTAGGGAAGACTGCGAGTTCTCTGTGGCATGGTAGTTTGAGCTAGGTTGCAGTTAAGTGGAAAATCTGGATCACAAAATACGAAGAACGTCAGGTAATGCCTTGATCGGGTGACCAAAAATTTCATTGTTTATATTTCGTTCAGTAAGGGACAAGAAAATTAGTCTTTTTTTTGCTCTGTCCTTGAATTTTGTTTGCAGCACCCCTGGATTGTTTGTATATGTAAAGGAAGGTTTTCCTATTTTTGTCTTGCCATGATATGGTGTCCATCGCAGGTATCCACATAACATTTCATGTTTGGCACTGTAGCAGAGACTAATAAATCGTAGGCGTCTTTTTAAGCAAGATGCTGAAAATAGCAGGTATTTTCCTACAGATCTATTTATTAGAGTAGTGACTCCAGTGGATGATGAGCAAAGCTCTCGACATTCAAGTGTATGTGGTTTCTATCCTGGCTGCGAGTGGTTTTTGCTTTGTATTCAAGTTGTCATTCCTACACGAGAATAAGTCTTATTGAAACACGGAAGAAACTGCGTTTGAGATCACTGAGTATAGATATCTAGAGAATATTAAGTTTAAATAGGGCAGACTTTGCCATGCGAAATTTCAGATCTTTTTTGTTTCAGGAGATTCCAAGACATCTGAAAGTATTTACAGATTTTAGTGAGGTAAGAGATAGAGTTGGTATTGTGACTTGTGGTTGTAGATACTGCATTTAATTTTTAAGGAGTCGGTAATACGTCTGACGTAGTCCATCGATTTGAGTTCTCCTTTAGGAACTTTAGACGAGTAAAGTAATGTTCTTAAAAGTACAAGATTTAAAATTGATCTAAGTAAAACTGACATCTATAAAGCTTTTCGTTTGAAACTGGTCACATAGATTCATCAGAATACAGTAACAGAAAACAGTTTTACCTAAGACAGTTTTGAAAGTAATTTTCCGGTAAAGTTTTCATAATTTGAGTCCTCTGTCCTTTGGACCCAAAACTGCATCCTGTAGTAGGGTTCTGTCTTGGGGAAAAGTGGGTTTTGTGGAAGGTGAGGCTACTACTGGTTTCAATTCCACATTGGCCCAGGATGGTAGTACATGTCAGAGCCGACCCATGTGTTAAAAAGAAAGCATGCTGGGCTAATTCGCCATAGTAGGAGTATATTCGAATTAAAAAACAACCTTTCCTCCAAGATTTTTCTTGTTGATTTAAATGCTAAATGGCAGCTTAGACAGCATGATATATCAACAAATGTTGTTTCCTGATTTACTGCTCGACTGTGCACAACAAAACGCGCCTATCATCGAAGCTAGGTCCGAGAAACCGGGCAATAAGGCTGACATGGCTACCTGTTATTGCACTGATGACCATAAACGTATATTGGCTACCGATAGATGCACGAAGCATTTTAAGTATTTTCAATTAGAAATGAATTTGACTACGAATTAAAATCCATAAATAATGTAGTAACCGAAAAAATATTGCAGTACATCCTTAATTCAGTTTAGATTCATGTAGTTAGATACAATGCCTTGAATATACTGTTTTAAAAGAAAACAGAAACTCAGTTGTAATCAAATGCGATTTCTCAACACAAGCTTGTCATTTTTGCCATGCAATTTGGGGGGCGTTGCTTTGCACTCAACTCCTGTGGCTGTTCCACAAACACGTTGTTTCTCAAAGGTGGCATTGGAACTAAGTGTAGGAAATAATTGTGAAAGGGGACATACACATGTGAAAAAATAGTCAAAGAGTGCTTAGTGTAAGC
Source organism: Chironex yamaguchii (assembly GCA_024741275.1). Lineage (NCBI taxonomy): Eukaryota > Metazoa > Cnidaria > Cubozoa > Chirodropida > Chirodropidae > Chironex > Chironex yamaguchii. Next base: position 12,707 of record JANTCA010028348.1, on the reverse strand, counting down.
TTTAACTAGTTCAGACTTCTTCTAATGTTGTGGGACAACAAAAAGATATTTAATGCATATTTCTGCAAATATGCTTGCGGATTAACAATCTTATTAGCTTTGGAGATTACGTATAGAAAAATCTAGGAGTCCATATAGCTTGCATAAATGATCACTTTATTCAATGAGTTCCAAGTTTCAACTGATCCACTGAAAACCGAATGATACTTTTATTGCGGAATAATCTCTGAAATAAAATCACAAAAAAAGAAAAAATGAAGAAGTCAATAAAATGAACATTTCAACAAAGACAGAATGCTATCGGCGAATAAAATATTTGGCACCGGTGAAATAAAGCACCCCAAGACGTTAAAATCATCTATCCAACAGCACCAGAATTAGAACGATTGCCAGTTATTATGCGTTCATGAGAATCGATAATGTCCAATTGCCACCAGATCTCTACAGCCATGAAACGCAAAGAGAGTAATCAGTGTCTAACTCAGAATTACTACCAATAGATTTTTCAATATCTGAGTTATCGTCTGTTGGTTATTATCTGTGATAAATTATTGTTATTACAACACTTATTATTAACTGTGGTTATGCAAAAGTGAGTGCACCTGTGATCCAATAAGTAATTATTTTGTATAAAGGAATTTTCAAGTCATTCAAAAGTAAGGCATTTAAAAAGGACACAAAAGTCCGCTTTAAACGCTTTTTATTACTATTACAAGAAAAATGCGGCCCACTTACAAACAAAAGAAGAAAGAGTCACATATTTTTATATGCTAATCGTGGTATTTTCGTCCGCTTGGTCATCAACCAAATAACACTCATTGTAATCACATTCATTGGTGATTGCCAATTGTTTAACAAATATGCTTGAGTTGGTCATTTGAAGTGAAGATTCTTTTGAAGATCAAAGCTGATTGCCTGACTAAATTACTTAAAATTACCATTCATAAGAATATGTTGATCAGATCTGACCTTGTTATTTTGTTTGTTAGATTCACCTTTAAGGTTCCACATTTTTTTACCTTGACACTGATTGTACTATCAGTTTGTGGTTTCATGTTTCTCTTCATCATTTAAGAATCCAAAACTTCGTTTCTTTCATATTGAAGCCTTTATTCTGAATTATAAATACAAAAGCTTATCATTAATTAAATGTTTTCTAGCGAACGCCATAATGGATTTCAAGGTAGAAGATATTCCAGGATTTTGAACTAAAAAAAGTGTCATTTTTAATTGCAATTGAGTCAAAATGGATTCTATAGCAAACCAAGCCAAAATGTGTATTTAGTGACTTATTTAATGTCTTTTCAGTTTATTTTAATGAGTTATATATATTCTTAGCAGCAGTGGAAGGCGTTTTTTGTTTTGATGATTCTACCGTGACAGATGATATTCGTAATACAATTATCCAAGACTTTATTTGTGCAAATTTAAATCCTGTTTTACTTTGATATTGTAAGATAAATTAAAGACTAATCAGCTCTGACCTAGTAACAGACGATCAAGAACTGATGATTGTGGTACATGCGACTGTGCAATTATTTAAAATGAAGTTCAGAGGCCGGATTACGTAGCAGAGAGTTAAAAAAGACTAATAAACAGATTTGTGTCATTGTTTAACGTGTGGAATCCAAATGACCGCCTTTGTATTCTTTTTTAATCTGGAACGTCACCACAAGAACTACAATGTAGAAACTAAGATCAAAGCAGATGACGAGAAAAAACTAGTGAGTCATGCTGATATCCCAATATCATGATACGTTGATTAATTAACCTTCAGTTAAGACACACACACACTACTTGCTTTTCGTTGGAAAATGACCTTTGATTAAGGATGCAGAATGCAACATTGGTTGAAATATTAGAAAAGGTTTTGAACTACTTTGTTACAAATCATTAGAGATAGTATCTAGTATCTTTTATCCCGCCCATTATAAAACAATAGTTGGTGACAGGCAGGTAAGACTGAAATTATAATAGTTAATGTAAGACTGAAATTATAATAGCTAATGTAACGTATGTTAAATTGCAATCTTTAGGGCAATTTGCGAAATTAATAGCTGACACCTAGGTATTTTATGATATGCTACTCTTTCTGTTATCTGTCAAATATAGCATAAAAAGCGTTCGAAGAATATCATTATGTAAATATGGTAATTAGTTGCTTCATTAGCAATACCACGTATATAAACTTGCTTATATAAACAAGTATAATTTAAGAACAGCAAGTAAAGAAGTACTATACTAAAAAAGAAGAAGTAATATTGTATCTTGCAATAGAGGTATATTAATCAGCGTGGTATAAACAACTAACAGATCTTATTTTAACCGATGATACGAACGAGAGACGGCTATTGTGTCACGAAAGTAGTATCAGTACTCACAATGTTTACTCTGTTTAGGATAAAAAAGATATGTTTCTATTTCGGGAGGCATTATTGCGTTGATATATAACTCATATTTTAAATCACGATGACAAAAATTGATCCGAATTGGGACCAAGAGAGCAACAAACTCGCATTAAAGTTCTTGATATGCACTTGATATGTACATAAAATAAAATATAACGAAGAAAGAGAGTAAATGATACCACTACCTATCGTTTTATCGTAATGTAATCATTTAGTAATAAGTGAATTATACAAAAACATATAAAAAGAGGAAAGTTATGAAAAAAGCCATAAATTTGTATGTTAATACTTGAGTAACATTTGTATTTGTTTTTCATTCTATCACGCTCTACAACTATGTATTGAATATTCACCATTTGCCATGGTTCCATATATATATTGTATATGCATTACCTAATGCAGCTCATATTATATTTGATACAACTATTCGAATATCTTCCCACCTTTTCAAACCTCACCGGTAGCAGCCTGCTCTACTTGTCCATGGATGACTTTTATCTTTTTCCAAGTTTTATGATATTTTTCTGTAAACTGAGAAGAAAGTGACAATTAACACATTTCTAGGAGAAATTTGGTTTAAAGACGTGGAAGTAACGTATTAATTTTAGGAATGCTTAATGCGCATTTACTGATAGCAGTGATTTACAATCTCTACCTAATTTTACAATATCATTAAAAACTTGCTTTAATTTTCATCGGAAATCTTTGATTACCTTTGTTTACCTGGTTTTTTTGCTTTTGTACTTTTGCAATCCTTTCATCAAATAATATTACAGCTGTATTGTATTTCAGCCGAACTTTTTGATAAAAATTTTTACAAACGAAAAAAAATATAGGACTATACACTTCCATTGCAATACTAGGCCTATTCTTGATATTATTGCAAGGTTTTATCAACATGATATTAGACTCAGCATTGCTTAGGAGATTGTCTTATCTTGCAACTTGAAAAAGATTACGTTTTCTGTTACATGCTTGAAGCCACTTAAAAATTTAAGTTCAGAAAAATTTCTTGATAGATAAGTTTGTCATATTGTTTCTTGATTGACTCTAGTTCAAAACGTGAACATCAGTATTGAAATGCTATTTTGCTGTCACAAAAAAGATAAGATGAAAAACTAAGATCGAAGAGATATTTTAAACATTAAGACAATAGAAATGAAGTGTAACTCATGGTTAAAGTAGAAGTAGAGTTCTTGTTACTGAATGCAGATGTCATTCAATTTGCGGTTCATTTACTTTTTATAGGATAGTGGCGTCTTTAAAACAATTAAGAGCAAATAACTCCTTATAAGAATGCTTATAATTTATTCTTGATCTAGAGGGTCGATAATTAGATGGTATAATAATTATTATAAGTAAACGATTAAGCATAAAAGGCACAGAGAAAAACAAAAGCTTACGAAGTACACCCAAAAATTAATATATCTGTTTCTAACCCAATTAAAAGTATGTATGCAAAGTATTTTCACAGCCAATCATGCAACAATGTGTAAATGCTACGTGAAATGTAAAAAAGAAGAAAACTTTATACAATTGCAAGGTGGTATTGCTAAGATTTACTTTGCAAAAGAAGCAGTTTACACATCAAAATATCACATATTCCGGTTTAGGTGTTTATGTGTAAAACAATTCGTGCAACTGAATGTGACATTAGAAGATTGTGTTGCAAACATAAAGTGATAGCACATGTTCACCCTTCAATCTCATTCTTACTTAAAACTCTGTCCCGCTTATTTTAGCTTGAGTAGGTCTCCCTTCACCCGCTGAAATTTCTTAATTTGTTCAGCTAAAAGTTCTCGCTGGACTGAAAGTTTCAAAACACCAATTGAGTTTTGTTTTCACTCTTTTTAGATACACAAATCTATACTTTTGAAAAGTTACTTCCTAATGTCATTACGTTTTAACAATAGGAACATTATTGGAACATTTCGTTTATTTTTCAGTAATAAATATATGCCATAAATTGCTTTGACAAGATTCCAGTAGTGTTTTTATGAAACGTTAGAAAATGGACTGGTCAGCTCAAGTCATGTCGTGATGCATATTTGTTATGCCTATGTATTTCAAATGTAGACAGCTTTAGATTTTGGATCACACTTTACTAATGGTAGTTCAAAAGACATGAGACAGTATACATAACTAGAAACACAACAGAATTCCCGAAAATATAAGAAAAAATACAATTTTAGTGTCAACAAAGCAGTCATTACTGAATTCATTGTTTTTAATTGATCACTTATAAATGGGAGCGTTGCTTTATCCAAAGCACTGACATATTATATTCCTTATACTCTAGTGCTCCTTAATATTATTTATATTATTCTATATCATTCTATATTAGCTAGAATGCTTCATTTACCTCAATATTAAATACCGTACAGACGGATGGAGAGAAAAAAGTGACTGTTGCACAAATGTAAAGTCTTGGGTGCCACTCTCTTCTAAACTATCTCTCCTTTATATTATATTTTATATACATATCAAGTACATATCAAGAAATTGAACGTGAGTTCTTTGTTCCCTTGGTCCCTCTTCAGATCAATTACCGTCATCGTGATTAAAAATATGAGTTATATATCAACGCAATAACGTCTCCCGAAACAGAAGCATATTTAAACCGAGTAAACAATGTGAAGAAAACACCCTTTGATATAAGTGATTACAGAACATTGTAAGACCATCCAATTAATAAGGTTTTACATCACGCAGAAGACGATATCATGGTCTACTTTCGTTTTTCATATACATACTGATGTAGTGACGCAATCATTAAATCTTGACAGCCTAAACTCTGCTCGGAAATCAGAAAGTCGCTTGTTTGGACCCTACACTTTACGTACGATTTCTTTCTCAGAGTTTCAACAGCATATGAAAAACTGCGATAATTAATTTGTCACAGGAAAATGAATCAAAAGAACGAAATAAAAAGTTCAGCAGAAGTTTAAAGCAGCACAAAGAATAAAATGTCCTAGAAATTACATTGCTCATTGGAGCCTCATGATAATTGTGTTTGACAATTTATTTTGCATGACAAATGCACTAAGAAACTTGCAGTGTTGTGTTTTGGAAATGTTTTGGGAAGAGCTCATCTCTCATCAATAAGTATAATGTTGCCATCCTACTTATTAATGATCAGGAGGTGTGCTTCCACATCTACATGTTGCCTGATTGTGTTTGGTTGTGGCACAAATTTGTATACAATCGACTTAAGCATAACTATAATTGCCGAAAGGAACAACTATTGTCCATCTGGGGGTGAAAATTGCTATGTGGAACAGTCAGGAAAAAAATTGTTTAGAGTTTTTGTGTTGCACAAAATTACCCCCAGATACACATGTGGTAAAAGAATAAACAACTGTTTATTTGCCTCTGACAGAACGGGGAAAAGATGACAGGCAGTAACAAATCATGTAAGACAATATAGCTAAAAGTTAAATACAGGGTGCCAAAATTCTGTTCGTTGAAAAGCACAAGGGTTAATGTATTGTGGCAAATCGTACTGTTGCATGTGCAATATGTGGAACAGTTTACAGCCACCTCTGCTAAAGAATTCAAATATTTCACAATACAAATTATCAAACCATTCAACTGTTAATGAAGTAAACCTTTACCATGACTTCGATCAAGTTGAATTTAGGTATCTGAGTGACAGTCCTGATATCAACAACAACTCAATTAGTTACTTAAATTTAGCACATCGCTCATAGAATGTATGAGCAAGAAAATGTTTTCAAAAAATCAAAATTGAATAAGAAATGTACCTTAGAGTAATTGTAGAATGCAAAACATTCTGAAAATTTGTTATAAAAATTTTGATTTTACATTTGAATAAAAAAAAGAGATCCACAACTACCTTCGATATGTATATAAATTTACAAATGTGGAGTATTTATTTAACGTCAAAAAACTTTTGATATCGTCAACCATAGTATTTTTCTTTCTTACTTTTAACATTACTGTGTAAGAGGGAATACTTTTAGGAGATTTGTACAACCTTAATCCGACAGAAGTCAATATTTCTTCGTTAATGAAAAACATGTTAGTCTTTTAAATATAAGTAGTGATGTTCCTCGGGGATCAGTACTCAAATTCATACTTGTTCTTCTCCTTATCATTGATTTTCCGAATGTCTAGGATAAAGTTAAATTTCACCTTTGCGCATATGATACTTACATTTGCAGGGACTCTGAAACTCCCCCAAAGCTTGCTAAACTAAACTCAATAAACTCGAATATGTAATAAGGCAAACAAAATAAGTAAAACTAATTAGATAATTTTTCTGCATTGTAAATAAAATCTGTAGAAAAACATGAACACATTTCTAGGATGAAATCAGTAAAATATCGTAGTCTGGATGAACACTTTGGATGGAAATATCACCTTGTCAACTTTCAAATAAGTTACCTGCGGAACCCTTCTTAGAATCGGACAGTTCATCTATTCTTAAGATGAATTTACAATTCTTTTTCTGTGTCATTCTTACAGTGCGATTATACTGTATGGCGACAATTGGCTTGTATAAATAACCAATATTTACAGTGTAAACAAAATCTGTTAGGCCATAACAAATAAAAATTCTCATTTCAATTCCCTGCCATTGTTCAAAGGATTACGTTAGACTATCAGAAATTTATGGACTTAAACTCTTGATCGTTGCTTATGAATCAACAATAATGTTAACACAGAGTTGTTTCATGGTGACTTCCCTCTTAGTTCTTTAATACATAATTCTGTAAGAAGCAGTCGTCCCTTGCTAATCTATAGCTAATCGGCAAAAGTACTCATTCAATTCGGTATCTGAAGGCCAAGATATGGAATTAGTTGCGAAAAGAAATTAAAAGTTCATGTCGCAAAAAATCCAAAAAATCGTCTTCAAAATAACATGTGATCCCTTTACATTGCATAGAATGCATTCGTTGATGGTGTGAATTCTTCTAACTACTTAACTACAAAAAAACAGTCAAAGGATCTCTCGTATCGTTAGTCGATCCACATAGAGAGTTCTTCCTTTATTATATTGTATTTGTTTAACGAAATGAAGAATTACCATGTAATTATGGTTCAGTTGAATTGTTTAACTGTAGTGGAGTTTGAACTGAATGCAAAGAAAAGGTAAATTTATCAACGTAGTTTAGTACAAAAAGAAGAGAATAATATAGTGATATCTGCATATGATACAGAGGAAAGATGAGGATATAGTAATTTGGATTTTTCTGCACAACTCGATCTCTTTACGGTACAAAAAACAAAATACCTACAGTAACGAGATCTCTGTATAGAAGAAAAGGAGAAATGAGTTGTAGTGATACAACCTATGCATAGCAGAAAGAAGAAGGAACGTAGAGTGAATATGATATGTGTATGACGCAAATGAAGAAGAGAATAATATAGTGATATCTGCATATGATACAGAGGAAAGATGAGGATATAGTAATTTGGATTTTTCTGCACAACTCGATCTCTTTACGGTACAAAAAACAAAATACCTACAGTAACGAGATCTCTGTATAGAAGAAAAGGAGAAATGAGTTGTAGTGATACAACCTATGCATAGCAGAAAGAA
>JANTCA010028337.1:0-22072 GCA_024741275.1 Chironex yamaguchii | reverse complement strand
GCCGTTGGCCACAGCATTCCGAAAAGCGCAGGACCGAGCCAAGTGGTGCAGGGTTGTGGAGGTAGCAAGGGGCCTGAATGCCTAGGCATATGATGATGATGATGAATAAAATGTGCTGAACCGAAATTAATGTAATTTTAAAATTGAACTTTGGGCCCACATTGCAGTAGATCAAATTCTAAATAAGAGTTTTATGAAGTATGTTGATTCCAATTATTATTCGCTAGTTATTTACAAATAGTTATTTACAAATGCTTAGAACTGGTAATATGATCATTATTTTGTTCACGCAACAGATGTAGCATTGTTAAACGAATGCCAGTGTTGCTAGAATCGTATATTATGCCAAAAAATGCTTAGATTTGCGTTATTACCTCTCTGTTTCCACGTTAAAGTTAGTAACTGATTTTCTGAGAGTCGTATTTCACGCTAGTTCACACATACTGTTAAACGAAATGATTACAAAGACACTTACAAAACTTGCAGCTGAGCACAGCGGCGGTGTCAGGAAATTTGTTCTTAACCACGCCCTTTTTTGCTTAGGAAAACAGTTTTTTTAATTTGGACAAACGCCCTTCTTAACGCTTTAATACAATATGATACATAAAAAGCGCTGCTGGTGTTGTCAACACTAAAATAAAAAGATTAAAAATACATATTACATTGAAATTCCCCACTCCCTTCCATAATTCTATATTATTTTTAGCAAAATTGGGATGGCCAGGATTTCCAAAAGTGGGGGGCAACTATCCCATACACCCTTGACTCCGCCACTGGGTGAGCATTATCTAACACTCTTTGTAGTACTTTTTATCACTTTGCAATGTTTATTAAAATGTCAATCAGGAAGGTTCTGATGCAATCATCAAACATGACATCACAAGCTAACCTCTGAGAAAAATTCTGTCCAGAAATATGAAAAAAAGCATCAGGACATGGGATTGGTACCCAAATGAGGCAATTGTTTGTTTTTCAGAAAGAAGTCCTGCAACGTTCACTTGTACTTGAAATTTAAAAAAACAGACGAAGGATAAAATCAAACTATATACTACAGTAACTACAGCAAAGTAAAACAGCATGGGATTCAAATCTATTGTAGACATAGCTGCAATTTGGCTGATGCGAATGATCTCAGTCCCCCGACATCCTTTGTCTGCACGACAAAGAATGCACATCACTGAGAGTTCACTTCTGATCATGATTTTAAAGGGAGTTACCTTCCCTAGCATTCTCCTACAACATTGATCACTTGCTTGATAGTGATGCCCTAGGAAGACGTAAACCATAATAAAACAGGCATGAAATCAATAAGGTGGCATAAGCAGACTCACCTCTAACGAGTTTTTGAGTTTCGAATGGCACAGTATGCGTTCATCTGTCTCTGGAAAAAATATCACGTCAGCTCTCGAACATTACATCTGCTCAGAGCACTTCTTTATACCAAATAGCTTGTGACAGTTGGATACACTACAATGTTTCAAGATATTTAATTGAAGTATGACATCACATGATAATTGAGATCACTCCACTGCGTAAGAAATAATCAAACAAGCTTACACGCCGGAAACATGAACAACTACGTCAATAACAGAGTTTCAAGTCTCGGAAATTGAAAGGGATTAGGAACGCGTGTAATATTGCTTCCTTGTACATATTCGCCTTTCATGTGATGGACGTTGATTTCGTCACAATAATCTTCGAGAGGCGGCTTTGGTGAAGGCGGCAATAGTTTGGGTACATCTGTTTGTGTTTAAAATCGAATTAACTGAAGTCATTGTAAACTGAAGGATTAATTATGACTATGCTCTGATTGTACTCAATGTTTGCTTCAAGTCCTTGTGTTTACCGATAAATTTTTACCTCTAGGGTCACCCTGTAGCTATTATTACTCCTGTCCTACGATGAGTGAAAAGCAAGTAAAGTTATAGTTATCGATGATTTGATCGCAAAACCAGGGGCTAAATATAACGATATCGAAAACCAGGCCGGACCCGCAATAGTCATAGCTTTCACGCACCCAGAAAACTAATGAAACAGACCCTTGAGTGCCAACCTACTAACATGAAGACAAAACTTAAAAATCCAAGATATCTTTACGTTACAAGCACCCCAAACCCAACAGGGTCAACACAAACCAAATCGTTCACTCCAGAGACAGTTCATTGTATCAACCCCGCCAATGAATTTGACGATGATAACAGGGATAGTATGTTTCAATTTTTAATACCGTATATCATGAGTATGGATTGGGGTAGACAAAATAGTATTCATTAGCATTTTTAATGCAACAAATTTATTTTAAGGTACAATTAATCATCAATTTAAAATTTCACCATTGAATAAACTAATCGATGAAAGAAGTAGATAACTTATTCTACTTAAAAGATAAACACGTTCCGTAGAGAGTGAGCTAATCACGAAATAGGCTTGTAGGAATGAAATGTAGTAGATTTGTCCTGTGTTTGTACGTATCAGTTGTGGTCCAGCACTAAATGTGACCGTTACTTGGAAGAGAGAACGCGGTGTACAGAGAGACTCTAATTCAGGGTCTCACTCATTTACAAGAATATTTTTCATGAAGTTTACGTAGTAAGCTAAGCATTTGTAAAGAAAGAAAAACCTCATAGAGTATTGATATAAACATGCTTAACTTTTCGTCATCAGCTAAATTTGCTAAATCAAACAGCTTCCGTGTTCCACTGACCAAGAGTAGCTAAGACGTTAAGATAGTTTGGATATCAAGCCTAATACGAGTCCAGCTGTCATTGACCACTACTGTGCATTTTAATGATAAAAGCATGAAACTTTGTAAATTAGATGATGATCAGGGATGTAATGATATCTGATAAAGCGGCAATCAATGTTTTACACAAAACCAGAGGACTGTGCATGTCAGCATGAAAACGAGGCTGAGATTAAACCCCTGTTCCTTTCAGTTTTTTGATAAACTTAAACGGAGATGTTTCTATAATATGAGCAATCAATAAGCAACCAAACAAAAACACATTTGGGGTCAAAACCTGTCGGCATGAAAACGAGGCTAGATAAATCCATCGTCTTAGCTCATGATGTTTGTTCCATAAACCTGACCACAAAATTATAAATTTGTTAGTAAAGTCATATGATTTTGTATACTTCTTAACCTATAATGATAAATTGATTAGACATTTTTACTTCACACGTCAAAACTCGAAACTTGTTGATCGACAAGAGTACTAATTCTGACATTTAGTTTGACAAAAGAATTATGAAGTGCGTTACTTTCACTACTAATGCTGGCAGTTGCCGCCACAGTTACATAGTGCAGTACATGTAAGATTGTTTTTTATACATTTACAGTGTCCTCCCCTATATGACGTTTTGCATTTGCAGTGAATCAGTTCATAGTATGTCTCCTTTGCATGACCAAGCTATGTCCAGTATAGTGCCCTGTTGCTGCCATCCCCATTCTGATGGATTGGGAATTACAGGCTGTTTTAAAAAGAGTTTGACCCCAGATGTAATCTCCTTAATATACGGCTCTCTTGACATGCTCCTGAAGTGCTGCTTTCGTAGGAGGGATACCATCAATACTGATCGATTTTTTCAAAACAGTTTCTGGCGTGCTTCATGGACTTTTTGAAGGCCACTAGTCAGTGGCGGCTTGTGGTAATTTGCTTAAGTGGGGCGATATCTCTGATAGGCTTTCAAACGTTAAAGCCGTTCCCTGTAATTTCTTATAATAATAATAAAGATAATGGGCAGATTCAATTTTGCCCCTGAAATAAGGGAAAATCGTCTGATGTTGCCGACAGTCAGTATAAACCAGATGCCAAAATCTTGGGAGAATTTTATCTTGCCCTTGCTGTTCACGGTCAAACACTACAGTAAAATTAGAATGCAGCCCTGTGGTCTGCCTCAAGCCAACCATAAGATAACTCTTGACATGCATTGACAGTTGACGCTGCAGAGAAAGACAATGGGAAATCGTGGGAAGTCGTTCTTGAATATGACTAGGAGTGACAAAATTTGTCAATCCAGAAAATAATTGGATACGGAGGACCTTCTCTACTTTTCAAAGGTGGGCCAATGCTCATGGTGCCCCCCCAGCACCAGCCGCCACTGCCGCTAGTACTCTCATATGAAAGTACTGCAAACCTTTCAATAAGTGGCATGCATCTGCCACTAGTTCGTCCATTGACCACTGTATTTGTTTTGCCAGTGCAAATAATGGCTGGTCGAGTGCAGAACTAGTGTCTTGGAAGGGTTCAGTTGTTTAAAGGAGGATTTGATAATCTTCATGCTGTGTGCAATCATTGCTAGTGAGTGGACATGCTCTAGAAACATTGGTAGCAGAGATATGAGTGCTCGTAAATTGTTGGAGGGAAAGGCTCTAAATGCGCGGTATGCTGCCCAAGAAACAAAGTCTTTATTGCCGATGTTTCCCTTGCTGGACAGACCCAGAGCATTGCTGCGCTACTATTCTTTACTTGGAGTCATCAATTAAGCAGTCATCAATTTCAAAAAGCTTGTTTCTACCAGTGGGGCATACAACTCCACTGAAGGTAAAAACTTACTGTAACTTGATGGCAGTTGCAATGTTGTATTTGAATTTGAAGCCTTAACCAAGTCAAAAGTGTCCGGATTTCTTTCTTTTCCATTATTACTTGCATAAGGATGTTGTACGATAGAAATAACTGTGCCATAAAATAAGCCTTTGGCTGTGGTTGAACTTGTGTTGCGATCTATGTAATCGACTGCCACAGGCAAAATAGATCACTTCTAAGTTTGGAAGGGCAGACCACTCCCTCTCTTTCATACCTTTCAATGACAAAATTTGCCATTACAGTAGATATTGACAAAGCTCGACCATATGAAATGCATAATCCTAACTTGTCAAAAGCATCAACAAGGGAACGGTCTCGTGTTGTTCAATGGAGTATATATTGGTAGAGGACATTGTCTGTCCTTGATATGGTGAGTACCCCCTAAAGACTCGAGCGTGTCACGTGGTGTTGAAATGCTGTTGAAAACAATTAATTAACTAGTTGATTGATTAACATGCCTGGCTACCTGAATGGTCAGTCGTAGAAGAAGAGCCCTTAAGTAACATTCCAAGAAATGCGAGAAGAGATTTTGGTAAAGAGCTTTTCTGGGTTAAATGAACCATTGAAAACGTTTTTCGCATTCAAAACGTCTCTTCTTACAACATGAGCAGCTTTAGCAAGACACCTTGAATCATCTTTTACTTCACTTAGCACTCCTCTGATTTCACTTTTCAAGACCAACCAAACATCTCTCCCTTCCGTGTGTCCACTAAGGTCTGGGCATGATGGAAGTATTCTATCCTTTAATCTTGTGGCATGTACTTTACAGAATGTGCTCCAAGTTCTTGAAGCTTGCATGTATAGAACCTAGCCAACTCTGATAAAGTAAAAATAGCTGGCTTCTCATTTTCAGGATGGTCGTCTCTATAGGAAAGCAAATCAGCAAAGGCAAGCTCTTCCTCATGAATGGAGGAATTATCAACAGAATTTGTTGATTTATGTCTCAATGGCCTTGCCTTGCCTTGTAATACAATGTACCAAAGATTTTGCATTGTATTTTGCTTCAATGGCAATTAAGTCTCCTGCTGCTAGTTTAGCAATGAGCTTCCTATCATTTAATAGCATGCCACTTTTCCGTACATTCGTATCGACCTCAACAGTAGAGGAAGAGTCTCATCATTTTCCTCGTGGCTCAAAACCTGCCTGACTAGATCGTCTTACCTTGACAGGACTACAGCACGGCTTCTCTAGAAAACCATCATTTTTTGCATATGCACATCTTCAATTTCAAACATTTTTTGTAGGCATTGTAGTTTCAAACTGTTATAACGATCTCTACATGTTTTGTGCCAGGATGCCTTGCTATCTATTAGAGTCTGTTATAAATTCCAAGATATTTGAATTCTTTAACATCCTGAGTAAATGTACAGTAGTATAACAAGCTCCTGAATCTTTTCTTTTCGAGTTAGTAGGACATTGTAAACTCTCAGAAGTAAATTTCTGGCAAATAACACTATGTCTGCAATCCATATCTAATAGGTCTAATTCAAGCTGACGCCATTTCTTGCTCGCACGTGGTTCGCACGAGGCTTCATGTATGCCAGTCTCGTTTTCATGCATAAATCTGTGGCTTAAGATTTATATTGGGTAGCTAACCTTTTGCACATATTGTAGAAAGTTTCCCCACCAAAAATATCACGTACTACGCTAGCCTCGTCTTCATGCCGACACACCCAATTCTCAGGTTTCGGGTACAATATCAATTGGCACTAAATTAGATGTAATTACTGTAATTCATTAACCATTTTGCCAAGTATCATGCTTTAATCACTATGTCGCAAAATTGCGGGTATTTTGGGCTTATAACAGCTGGGCTAATACCTATTTAATAACAAGCAAATTACCTAAAGGTGTGGTTTCCTTGCAATAACCATTGTCAGTAAGGTCCCCCCTACCTTATGAAAGCAACAGTGAATATGGCACAAAATGTTGGACAAATTATTAAACAAACGCCACATACACGACAATCAAGCCCTAGTGTAGTGACGCAATCATTAAGTGATTTGACCATTTAAATTCACGTCTGAGAAGCAATGTCCGGCAGCTCAGTTGTCAGAGCAGCTACCCGCAAAGCAGAAGGTCGCGGGTTCAGCTCTGGACGTATAATGTGTTTCTCAGAAATACAACAAGTCACAAAAACACAATTTAAGGGTCACAAAACAGGCACACTAGGACCTGAAATAGAATTGAAATAAATCAAGTTTACGTTTATCAAATCTGAATTAACTTCTGTATTCCATCGATAGAAATTCCTCAAAAGAAATCCACACTAGCAGTTTCTTGCAGTGTTGTCACACTCAACAAATCATTTCTCTCTACTGTTTGGGTGACACTATCTACTTCCAGCTATGGAGGTAAGCCTTAATTTTTCTACCGATGATTCCTTGTATTCTTAAAAATACTGGTACTTTTCTACCTACGTTTATTCACTCTTGTGAATAAATTGACTTGAACAGAATTGCATACTTTGAGTCTTAAGCCTAACCGTATCTACAGAAAAGTATTCTCCCAAATAAGGGTATAACACCGCAACAAGGGAGATGACGTGAAATAAAGATTATAACTGGTCTCCTCTGTAAGGCGGGAGTTTCTAGAGTTGCCATTTTTCGGAAACTGCCCAGGTGAAGCAAAGTCTGTAATATTTCCCATTCAATATTGAAAAAAACTCCTCGAAAATCCCCACAATTTCAAGAAAACACCTACTCTTCGTGATTTATCCCGTGGGCTTTCCCTGGAACCTACAAACTTCACAAAATCCCTAAGTAGGTGGAAATCCCCCTACGTGTGACAACAAAGGTTTCTAGTTGCCTAATAGGTAATATGCTCCTCACATTCCATTGATAAAAATTCGAATTTCTTAGAACCTGAATTTTGTTTTGAACCACTTAGCAAGAAGACGCGTGTTGCCAAGTGGTTATGTAATCGCGCTGTCTTTCGCATTGTCATAATACCCTTACGATATTTTGTGATTGGCTTGCAACAGTCAGGCCATTTCTTGATTAACATTTAGTCAACGGAGGTCATGACAAGTTCAACTGATTTTAATGTTTTATGCCAGTTTTCGACCTGATGGTGGATTTTAATATCCGAAATATATCGTCGAAGAGAGAATAAATACCGTTGTTGGTTATACTAATTGTCGATACATTTCTTGATTGTGTTGCAACCCATCGTTTCAAGCAGACTGATACAACTCTGTAAAGGTTATTCATTTGCTCAGGTGTAAGCATAACAAGATGAGAGCTTTCCCAAAGGGCCCACAATCCTAGTTTGTCAGAATAAGCAACTAGTAGCCGATAGCATCACACCTTTTCAAAATTCACCAGGTGCATCAAAAATGGAAAAGCAGGTTGTGAGTAAAACGGGACTGATATTGTAGAGGGTAAGAACTTCGTTTCAACCGGTTCATTCATCAGCACGTTTAATATCAATTGGTGTAAGATGAACCATTAGACTGCCCAAAATGGAGATGACGTTTCCCATTAAATTTTCGGCAAAGTTTTACTGGTTTCAATTATCATGATGTACACTTTCATTGTCGGATATCACTGAGCTCGAACAAAAATCTGGTTCTTTCTTGCTTCTTCATACCAATTGCTCTACCATATATTTTGATTTTCATGCTAGTGACAAGGAATCCCGTTTTAGCATGTCTTGACTTTCTTCCTTGCCCTCATGTCACACAAAATATTAAGACTAGAGTAAATTAAACATGCTACCTTTGTAACGATTTACTTCATTTCGATCCAAATCATGTTTGATCACAACTTGAGACTTTAACATAAATCTAAGAAGAGTTTGATCAAATTCTTGCCTGGATTTGCCAGGAAGAATTTTAGTGAGTAACCAATGGTGTAAGCCGCTTAGAAGTAACACATTTCATAATCACGTAGTAGCCGGGTAAAAAAATACCTGCATTCAGAGGAATCTATTATAAATTGGGAGCTGATGTAATTTACAAAATTTCCAGTTATGTTCAATGCAGTGAATGTCTGCTTCACTTACGCGTTTAATTTCAGGTTACACGACCATGTAATAGATTTTGTGATATATGAGAAGTTGCATATTCTTTGCTGTCGACAGGTAGGCAAATCATTAAAGCTGTATTTAATGTAATAAGTTTTAAAAACATAAGATTTTCCAGGAATGGCAAAGACGAGGCTCACAATGTGCCACCAATTTCAGAATAGTGTTGTTGCAAGAACTTTCTTTAGAGCTTTTCATGTCTAAATCTTACTGGACAGAAAGGTGTGGTCCTAATAATTTTGTTTGGATTGAATAAGATGACTTCTAGGCAAACTGCGTTTCGTAGAAGGAGAGTTGGTGTCGAGTTACACAAAATTTTCAAGAGTTCATATGCACAAGGAAGATGAGAACTCCTAATAAGAATTTGTTACGACGTTGACGTTTGTTATAAGAGTCGGTTTGACGTTTGTAATATTGATTTCATTTTGATTGTCTTTCATAAAAGACGACTGTAATAGTTCATTTGTGGTTCAATTCTATGCTATGTCTATTTAGTTTATATTTGCACTCACGTGGATGCGAAAGTGTCCATGAGCCTTTGAGGTCATTTCTGTTTTAACCTTTTACTCTACAATTTTGTATTCTAACAGAATCCATTACAGGGATCTGGTTAAATTAAAGTAATAGAATATTGCACGGTTAATATTACTTTTCAATCATCCCGTAATTTATAGCAGACGAACTTACACATATTTAATAATTCCGTGTCATGGGGTTTGGTAATAACAAATTATGCACAGACTTTGTAACATTATTGATTTTTTAGAGAAACCTCTTCAGATCATGGTGTAATTCGAATGATGACTTTAGTTGGCACCCAAATCAATGCATTTTTTCACCGCTTTTGTTCTTGTCTCCTTATCAAAGTGCTTTTATTCTCTGTATATTTCCCGTCAAGTGTCCTATTATCATTATCATTATTATCATTATTATTATTAATTTAGCATATAACTTTCAAATCAAGGATTCTATTCAAAATTATGTGAAGATTTGAATTATGATTACATAGTTAACTTTATCAGCCTTAGTATCAGTGCGATTGGATGAATGTTTAGTGAAAGGAAATCGTTTATTTAATGTTGGAAAGGTTACAAGTTGAAAATGCTGACTATTTGATAAAAAAATGATTGGATGTATTAAGACTGTATATTCTGAAGACGTGATAAGGAATGGACATAGCCTGAACATTTAACTTGGTAATGATGGTAATAGTTTGACTAATGTCATATATACTTCAAATATGCCACTTGTGAGAGTATTTGTTTGTATTTGAGATAATAAAAGATAATAAATTGGAAGTTTCAAAAAATTATTATCATCATTTGTTTTATCACAAGTATTGTTACTGTTGCATGTTTAAACTTCCATTATTAATCCCAATGTCCTTATATTTTAGCCTGGAGAAAATGGTGTGGAACTATAAATGTTACTGTATGAGAAAAGTATTTTGTATTCTGAAAGGAATTCAAATATATACCAATTATTATTGTTATCATTATTAGCATTAGCATTATTGTTACTAACTATTATGGCACATATTGTAATCGATTTGGATCTGCCTCCCTGGAAGTGAATATCCTAACGTAACCATCATAACTTTGAAATTTGAAAATTATTGTTATTGTCATTATTTTGTTATCATTATCTTCAAAAGTCATTTTGCTTGCCTTTAGCGTTCTTCGATACAATCATGGATTCTAGATTTTACTCCTCCACAAGCCACTTTTTGAGGCAAAGAGTGATCTACCCCGGCAGTGATACAATTTAATGTTGTTGAAATAGTATCACTGTTGCAACAGAAGGTAGAAATTGTAAAGTAGTCAAAAGTAAAATACCTATTAACAGTGAGGATTATGCTTGTAATAATTAGATATTGAAAATAAAATGAATATTGAAAACAATTACTATCTATGTCAAGTTCATTTGTAGAACCATACAAACAATGGACATGGAAGTTCAAAAATTGAGACGTGTTTAACTGTATGTCCCCAAGTTCCCTTGCTAGATTGAAACACCTTAATAAATTCCGAGAAAATACTGAATGTCAACTTATAATTGTAACAAACGTACATAAGAATTCTAAAAATTCTAGTCTTTTTGCTTATAAGTCGTTGATCTAGACCCTGGTCATATCTTAAGCTGCAGGCGTAACATTCAAGCCATCATTACCTTCTTCATCCATTCAAGTCAATGTTTCTGGGGTTTCTAGCATGATTTATGAGCTGATGTTATTTGCGAAGCATGATATGTTCTGGTTTTGTCAAATTTCCATCCGTTAGCTTCCTTTTAAGGTTTCAGACATGTAATTTGCTAGTTAAGAAGTAGAAACTTGACCGAATTCGAGTAGAATTTCAAAGAATTTGTCATTACACATTTTTTGCGCAAACCCCAACTATTACTGTTTCCTTTTCACTGCTTTTATTTGAACAGTTCTGTACATAACGGGTAAAATAAATCTATTCTTAAAAGCGGTGTGGTTTTGCGACTTAAGGTTTATGCGTTTAATTCTGGTAGAAGTCTTGTTACATTTACTCAAAAGAGAAGTCTCAGGCAGCCAAGTTATGCTTTAATTGACAGGAGAATTTCTAATGCTAAACTCCATTATTACTAGCATTGAAAAGATGTAAATATGAGTGACAGGCAAGTATCGAGAGCATTAAATATGCCCACCATTACCTGAAAGTCTTTACCAGAAGGCTTAAACTGAAATACAAGTCTGTATTCCTGTATGGATCTGTAACCTCCAAAAAATGCTATAAATGCTTTAATTGCAGTACATTACGCACTTATTTCTTATCCCAGAGAAAATTGAAATATGTTTTTTGCTACTCATTGGTCTCTGAAACACAGAAAAAATCAGTAACAGAACTAGCACCACGATAGTCAAGGCGAGGACTAGAATGAATTAAACAATCCATCCTCCAAAGGGTTATCTGTAGACACAGACTTCTAACAATTTATCAAGCGACCCAAAAATAATATCAAAACCGGAGAAAGTAACATTTACATGAACTAGCAGAGACAGGTAGTCAAACTCTTGACAAACTATGCATTAATGACAATACTCGAATGTATGGTTAAATTTACGAAAATCATTGCCATAAAGGTAAATTCAGTGGACAGACAACCGATAATCATTTTCGAGAGGCAAACTGAATTTAAAGACCAAGAAAGATTTCAATAAGTTCACAATACTACTCTTGATACTACTATACTAATCGTGTTATAAGAGGCTACTCATTATACGTAACTTCCCTATAGAGCAAGCATGTTTCCAAGTTCATAAAAATGTTTAATTAATGTCACTTTACACATTTTTTGCAATGCAGCGATCAAAATGTAAAAAGTACAAATATAAAACACAATCCTAACCACAGATACAACAGTAATTAGATGATTTTTTATTTTTGATTGATAACACGATGTTAGTCATTTGTAAAATTATCAATTGCTAAGGATGCAGGTAGAATTCATCATGATATGAGCACTAAAGGTAGAGCGACGAAAATATTGTTGTTTTTATTACAAACGATTTACACATAATGTATTCTCAACTCACAGAATTTGCGTTCATCTAACGATACCTTAGATAAAATAGGCAGATAGGATCAGAAAGCATTTGAATTTAACCGTACAAATTATGAAACATAAAGCAAAATACATCAAGTGAAGTCCAGGAAAATCGTATTAAAACATCGGATGCTACTCTAGAGCGAAGAGATTTACCTACGCGAAATAGTGTACTTGCAGTTGTCAATAATGCTTCTGAAGTATTAGAATGCGATGTGCTTCCTAGAGTTCAGGTTAACGCGTGTTTAGCTTGTATTCTAGACGTTTGTGCTAATGCTGTACGACTTAAATCGCATATGTTTCTATGGTAAATGTGGCTAAAATCAGCATTTTGAATGGCAAAGGTGAAATAACATTCCCCCAAAACACATTTCAATAATGTTGGGTTTTTCGGTACATGCAAGAGAACATTTTCGTTCGGTTTAAAGAACCTCGCTTAAAAATATTACACAGTTGTTCAATATGTGCCTGTGAAGACGGAAGGAACTATTCAGGAGCTGATTAATTTATTAAAGACATTTGTAAACAGCTAAAATTTTTTTTCTAAACTCAGTAACTTTAACATGTTCAACAATATGTCTGAACCTCAACTAGTAGGCTAAACATTAATTGAAATTATGTATGTAATACTTTTTCTGCTTCTTGGACCGATGGCCCAAACAGAAAAACAAATGTACCTTAATGTGCGAAATTTGTTCTTAGTCATACTGGAATAAATTTTTAATTTCTCCCTCGACTTTGGCTCTGTTGCTGACGTAAAACGTAATTAAACTGAGAATGCTCTCTCCGCAAATAAGATAAGAAAGTTATACTTACAAGTAAAGAACATACCTGTATTCAAAAACGTAGAATTTTCATGACAATATTAATCCTTTTCTATTGCCTTTTAAGCTCCCTCTACTTCCTTCTTCTTGCTATCATACAAGGCAGCAGGTGTCAATTAATTTCGTTCTCTCAATGTTTGGTAAGCTGGCTAAAGATTCCAGCTCTTTAAATTGCAAAGGTTTGTTGACACAAACACCGTGACGGTCTATACAGATTTTATTAAATGTAATCAAAATTTAACATCTGTAGGTAGGTTTGAGGATTAAGCTTTGGAGTTTGCTCACATAATAGCAATGGCACAACAGACGTTGCACGTTAATCACAAAGATACAGATCTTGAGTTGGCGGTACACTCCAAACGAGTAGGCAGATGGTGCATGGAGAAGAAAATTGAGGATAGCCTCAATTGCACCGTAATTGAAGTAATAATTCAAAACGTGGGCAGTTACTAACCAGTATTGCTGATACCAACGTTTAGGCGAAACACTTATTTTAGGTTTAATACATAAGCAATATTTCCAGGGATGACAGGAAATTTTTGGTTTGTTTGTTTGCTGGCACCCATGGGAGACTGAAGTACATACCTATGAGAATGACTGTTTTTTCCCCCATCTAATTTACCCCTACAAGTAGTGACAATCTGTGCTTTTTGCTCAGAAAACGTGTGTGGTTTAGTGCGAGTCTTCATGCAAAGTGTGCATCTTTCTTTTGATTTTCTGAGTCATTTTACCTTGCTCCTCTCTAATTGCGTTATCAAAACTAGATAGAATAGATATGTACGGAGCAGTTTTCATGCAAATACAAACCAAAGCTGGCACAGGTACCATGGTGCAGATGAACATTGCGAAGGCTAACAGGCATTTGCAAAGCGTAGATAAATATGACTTCGTCACTGTTTTGATTAATATCTATTTGTGGCTCCTTAATGCAAGATTCAGAAAATATACACTAAGGTATTGTCAGTCCATAATGCTGACTAACGAGTCACGAGATTTTATATTGGGACATGATGCAAACATGTCTGAACTTAGATCTGATGTATGTTATGTAAATAGATGTACATAAACAGTGACTCACGATGATTAAACAAAATTTATATAAATATCCATATACGTGAAATTGTAATCATAACCAGTTTTAAGAGGAGAAACGTTCGAAACATATATTGTTTCAAGAATATCATGGAGTGACAGTACGACTGAGTTGAGACAAGAATCTTGAAAATCAAGGTTATGTGTTTATTCGGAGACCTATGTCTTGGACTAATCTACAGACTCAATAAGAGAAGACCAACGCGTGGACAAGTCAGAGGATTTGGTTGCTTCTAGAGAAACAGTTTGGAAGTACCAGTCGAGATATTCAAGAAAAGGGAAAATAACCAACCTGATTGCTCGAACCGATCTTTGTCTGCCATTACCACAGTGTCGAAAGCGGTAGTGCTCAACTGCAGTTTCTGGGTGAACTGATTGTGTATTTTGTGATGTTTCTTCGTGACACTTGACGAACTGCAAGATGGCATACTTTGGTTTACGACGCTATCGACTTTCCCAAAAAGTGGGGGCCATGCCCCCATGCCCCCCGGCAGCGTGGGCCCTGCTGTATACTTTAAACTTCCTTGGCAAGGCAATGTTTCTATCCGCATAGAAACACAGATTAAAAAAGCTGTAATTAAGTGTTTCTCTGCTGGCAATCAAAGAATTGTTTTCATGACTAGGAAGATCTTGCCAACCATTCACAAGGATTGTGTACCTACCATACAAAAAAGCTTAGTAGTATATGAATGTTTGTGCCGATGTAAAGCTTGGTATGTAGGTCGCACTTCTCAAAGATTGGGTGACAGGATCACACGGCATGTTCCAGCCACTGTACGCCAAGCATGAATTCCTTCTAGAGAACAGCCATCTCGCGCTTGCAAAGCGAAAATGACTGCCAAACCATGCGATTCTGCCATAGGCCAACATTTACTAGAAAATTCAAAATCGCCAAAATGAATAAGGACGAGAATTTTCGGATAATTGGCACAGCTAGATCGTCCTTTCATCTTACTGTATTGGAGTCTGTATACATTGAAACAAGAAAACCAGTACTCGGTAGGCAGAAAGAGTTCGTTTTTTCACTTAGTCTCTTCCAATAAATTTGCGATTCCTTATTTTCTCTTTCTTTGTTTCCTTTCTTCTCTGGGATTGGCTAGTTTTGCTACATGTTTCGTATATATAGGTTGCCGTATACATATACTTACCTTTATGACGTTTCATACTCTGTAGAGTGTCAGATGAAAAAAGCTTTTAAGCTGTCTTTAGCGCAATGTCGCAAATTTTCAAGGCGGTTTTCAAGAGAAGAAATTGTACCTAACTTTGAAGCAGAAGAAATCATGCACGAAATTGCCACAAGAAAGGATCTAACTAAATTTCGCCCATCAAGAAAACGAAAGAAATCCACATGACTCAAAAAGATTAACAAAGTTTTCAAAATTGACACAGATTGGTCAATTACCAGTGAAAGGAACAGAAAGATTAAGGTCCTAACCTAATTGAAGCATCCAAGAAAGTAAAAGTAATCACAAAGGATTGGGACTTTTACCTACTAAAAAATTGTCTGAGTGGACAAGAGTTTACGTCGGAATGGAACGGTCCTACAGTATCTCATCAAAATGGAGCTGTGGAAGCCTTCGTCAAAACTGCAAGAAAAGCTATATATGCAATAATTGTTTATCACAACAAATCATTGACCCCAGATGTATGGATAGCATCATTAGCTGAGATCACTTACTTGATATATTCGGGACCATTATCCCCAAAGTCATCTGGAGACATGCTAGATATGGCAAACATGGTGACTCCAAATTCACTATTACGTGATCAAAATATGATTATTCTACAGCCACGAGATACAGAACATCCAAAAGATCGAATGGAAGCTATTCAGAAAAGAATTCAAGTGTTTTGGGACTGCTGGCAAGCCAACATGACTCGTGAAATAAAGTTAACATGATGTGATATGTTTAAAATATAATTATAACTGTAGTATTCTTTCTCTATTGAAAACTTTACCTATGACGAAATGTTCGTATATGCCAATTAGAAGTAATCATTAATCAAGGACATCCACTTGGATTCAACCTTATGAAGATGAAAATGAAACGTAAAGCAATTTCTTCGTAATCATGGTGCAATTAGGCATGGTAACAAGATGTCACTGAGTCCAATTGGCCATTAAGTCTTCACTGAGATAATAAGATTGAAAATAAATGACAAATAGTTCTTACAAGAAATTCCTTAATCTCTGACCGTTCGCAGTTGATGAAGAAGATTGAGCTTTCGTAAGATACTGCTCTTTTGATAAGAGATGTCGAGTTTGTCTGTTCCGCAAGAATGCTTTGACCAGCGCAAAATCTTACTAGTTTTCAATAATTACAGTTATGTGATAGACCTCCTGGTTAGAATATCAAAGTATCACAACCAATTTACTGCTAGATTAACTGTTGCTTTTTTCTCATTAGTGCATACAGATTATGAACTGAATTCCCAAGAAAGACTCTGAAATAGCAAAAAAGCCTCTACGAGCAAACAAGTCATAGGATAGTCGTTGATGTCCTGTTTCAGGAGAAAAAATAGAAGTTCCATAAAATCCCTTGGCTGCTTAACTTCGCTTGTCATTTGTGGCTCCTATTAAATGCTCGTGGTCGTCTTGTCGCTTGCAAACGACTCTTCTTGTCGATAATGTTTTGTGGTAGTAATAAATTTGCAAAATGAATTTTGGGACCCTCAAATATTGTATGAAAATGAGTATGTGACGTTTTGATAGACATATTAGGAGAAACTTTCACTGTAGAGAATTAACGCAAAACTTCACGGACAGTTTCCTTCACATAGATTACCACAATGTTTATGAACATCAACGCCATTTAATTTCAAAACATAAACTTGATCATGTCACCGTCTTAGGCCAGTGTAGTCTAGCTGTTTGTATCGATCCAGTGATAGCAAGTATTTAATTCTCGGTGACCACTGATACGGCACATCTGAAATTTAACTCTTCAGACGGATCTACAGCCAAGAACCTGACTCACATTGGTCCAAGACAAATAAAACCCTCAATATATGAAGATGTGCCTCTAGAAATATATGAAGATGTGCCTCTAGAAATATATAAAGATGTACCTCTAGAAATATATAAAGATGTGCCTCTAGAAATATATGAAGATGTGCCTCTAGAAGCATATGAAGATGTGCCTCTAGAAATATATGAAAATGTGGATCGTCTGCAAGTTGAAAACACAATACTACTGATTTAATTTCGGCTGATCAGTTAAAGAAGGAAAACACTGTAGTTTGCAGTATTGAGCAGTTGCCTACAATTACGAAAACATTGTACTGCTGGAGTATGTGAACAGTATTTATACTATTTGATAGTCATACAATATGGTGTTGTCTACGAGGTCTAAGACGAATGCAGGAGGTTATCTAGCATTACAGAAATGTTACATTTCAGGTATTGTCTCCACAAAGGATCATACTTTTAGTGTATTATATTTTCTTGAAGCGAGTTCCTGCTTAAATAATTCAGCTATCTTCAGGGACAGATTTTAGAGGCAAGGATTTTTCGTTAGATAATGATCGGATGTTGGTTCCATGCCCTTCAAGTGCCTTGAAAATAACAGAAACCCTCTTTTGTCAATTTCACTTTATAACTATTATTTCTTTAATCTTTGCTTTTTGTAACATAAATTACCAACCGTAACGTAAAGTTACATAGTATTCAGTTACATAAAACTGAATCAACTTGTGCTAAGCTTTAATTGTAAATTCAAAAAATTATCAAACTTCAATTCTTCTTGCTTAAAGTTTTGACCATTTATCGGCAAGCTTTTCAACGTCTTGTCTGTTACGTCATTTTCACAAGCAATGATCATCAGACTGTCTAGCCGATAATCAGACATTTTTAACCTCAAATACGTCTTCAGCAGCTTTAATCTTGAAAATGAACGCTCATGCCTTGCTACGGATACTGGTGCAGTAAGCTTTTGCAAGACAGGGATACAGGCAGCCAACACTTTTGATGCATCACAGATTGTCTTTGAATTTGTCTGCATAATTTCATTTTTCATACATCTGATGTCAAGGAATAGAAGGTCATCTTTGAGATTATCGGGAAACATTTGATACAAGAGAATGCAGTCATCATTTGTAGCTTTATAAAGCAGTTGTGGATGGAGGCATTTTAGATGACGAAAGGACTCAGTGTGTCAATGACCTTAAACGTTTCAATGCGGTAATGATGTTTGAAAGTGTAAAAAATGACATTACCTACATTCTCGTCAAACCTTGATGGAATCATTCGTGGCCTATATCGCTTTGAATACGCTGCTTGTGGATTGATTCCATATTTATGACAATGAGCAAGGGCTATTTTTACAACTCCGTCAATTGTACCTTCATCTCTTGGAATGCTCTCGAGTATCTCAGCAGTTTGCCTTATCAAGTCAATACCATTCACTAGATCAAACTCGATTTCTCGCACGTCCATCACCTCTTGTTTCAATGCAAGAATAACATTCTTGAAGAAAATTAAATCCAGCGTGAATTCGAACGACTTCAATTTTTCCAAAAGGTAATTCACGATAAGGTGTGCATCACGATCATATACATTCCAAGATCGCATTTCTTCAAGCAGATAAATTAAACGTTCATGCCACGACCACACGGCTCTTATTGCTTCAGCTCTTCCAGTCCATATTGTATGCGATAGGCTTTTTAAAGGCCATGCACCCTGCAGCACCTAACATCATCTTTGTATCTTTCAAAGCGAGAGGTACTTTTAGTCATGAAGTTGTGCAACTGTTGGAGAGTAGAAAAGAAATCATGCGCCAGAAGGGAGTTATTAAAAGCAAGCTCTACACGAAGATTGGATTTATGTCCAAGACATGGAATATACGGAATTTTCCTTTGCAGACGCTCAGAAAGCTTTGCTTGAGCACCCCTGTAGACACCAGACACGGACGCAAAAGCCACTTCTATTTCAAGCAATTTATTTCATCAGAAGAGAAAATGCAATTGACTAGACAAGAAGATAAATCAGGAAGAAACCTGGCGTCATTTCGTCTCTAATGACTACCAAGTTTTTACCGAATCAAAACAAAATTCACCGGATGACACAAACATATTGGGGAGTGTCGCACCCCTACATCCCTCAGTAAGTCCGTCCCTGGCTACTTTCAGGTTCAGATTAATAAATTGAACAGACAGCAGTACTGTGAATTAAATGTTGACTTAATAGTTATGATCAACGTTGTCATCTTTGCAACAACACTACAAAATAGAGTGGAAAATTGTTGATATGTACGATTTGACTGTCGTAAATAATAAATAAAGAGAGTTAAATACATAGAGCGTTTATACGACAGCAACAAATTGGTTGAACTAAGCTTCGCCATACTAATCACCTCTTTAAGGATAAAATCATTGCTATACCGTATCATAGGGCAACAATTAATTGCACAGTAACATCTATAGAATAGACACACCTACTTCTTTAAATCTACTAAAAGCCTCAAATGTTTTAAAATCTGATAGTGCATACTCCATCAAACGTATTTTGCATTTACAATGCTGTGGTCTTCATAGAAAACGAGGAATGGTGACCTAGTCAGACTGTGAGTTGAACATTACAGAAAAGCTGTATGCTTAGCACTACAACTGAGACAAATCAAGTGAGAGATTGTTAAAGTAGTTAGAGCTGAATACTTTGCGAAGTTTAATTGTTGCATGTTATTGACTTCGAATAACGGAAATTTGTCAACTTTCCATCAACCAGCAGTTACAGAAAAGCTCTTAGATTTAAGAAGATTAACATTTTGCAATAACCAGAAACAAGTGCATATCTCTACCATGACACGTTTTAGCTTCTCTGACATACGACGACCAGAAGTTAATTAAACCCTTATACGAATACGGGAAGAAAACTCGGAATTAGTTTCACAGGATTTAGCATATAGCAGAGTTTACTCTATCAGCCGTTTAATTCAAAATTCAAACAGGTAAAATACCAACAAGCAACAAATCATCGACAACAACAATCAGCTGCTTACCTCTAATTCCTCAAGAAACACAAATCCTTCTCGACATTGAATGCCACTGTGAAAGGAACTCTCGTTCAAGATTAAAAGACATTCATGTGTCAGACAGCTTTGGACAGTATTTATGAAAGTCAAATTAAGGTCAATTTCCGAATAAGAGAACTTGTCAGGCGCAGGTGCATGAAAATCAGTCGTGAAAAGATGAGTATGGCTCATACGAAAACAGTAAGTCAACGACGTGGCTCTGTTGGTTTCATGTAAACCCAGAACATTTTCGACATTTGTTTCAGACGTATCCTTTAATATAAGCCAAGCCAACTGATGATAGCATTAACGAGAGTACATATTGTGTATTTGAACTAACTGCAATGTTGCTTCTCCTCTTATTTTGCTTGTGTTTTGGTCACTTTAGCAGAACGTTTGCGGCAAAGGAATATTCTGCTTAACCGTTAAGGACAAGTTGAGGAGTACGAAGTCACCTCACCACTTGGAAATAAAAAGACACCCTGATTATCAATCCGGGTGTTTGACAAATCTGTTTGACTGGTTTTAACATAACATTACTTGGGCATTGCACTTTGGCAAAGGTGTTTGGGCAAATAACTTTCTGATATTTTAGTCAGTGTTACTAAAGCTTGAAAATTTTTGAAAAGGGCAATGAAAAATATCGATAACTATCGCGAGTTGGAGACTTGCCTGAGGCAACGATTTTGACACTGGAATTTCTCAGAGATCATAGCATATAAGACAGTTAATCTTAGATCATTTGTTGGCATATTTAAGGGTGTTAGGAAGGTTTAAGATTTTCACAACAAACGTTAACTTCTTGGACTGGTCCCTCTAATATTTATCATGAGTTTGCACGAACTGTTTTTAGGTAGCAGGGCTCTTATTCAGACTCCAAATTACTCATATCATAACAATTCATTTTTGAATTTTCTTAGCATTTCTGTCACAATTCAAGTAACCTAAAATAGTACATGGACTCAAGTGTCATCTTGAATGCAGTGCGCGTCTAGAAAAGGGGATAATAATTGATAAGGAACAGCTTTCAATATTATACCACTGATGTGAATAGCAAGTAAGCATCATATCAACTCCATGACCTGGTGTGCTAAGAGCCATGTCATTGAATCAAAAACTTGAAGAGTTCTGCAATTTCGTGTATAGAAAAATGATATCAGCATGATAAAGATCCTGTAAACAGGTAGGTTGATTGTAGTCCTGTACTAAAAGGGGCAAAGTTTCATCTCTTAACGGTTTTTTAAATTAATCTAGTGTCAACAGTGAATTTACTTACTCAGGAATATCAGGATTTGATAATTTTACGTTTAAAAGTGCCATTGTTATTTTTTCTGTGAACCTTATGGATCGGCTACTTAAGGATTACAAATTTTTGGTGTGACGTGATGTTAAACCATCCGATAGCAAGGCGACCCGGATCTCCATTGACCAAATCATAGTGCAACACCAAACATCAAGCATTCATCATAATTCTGGACCAAAGGTTCATGCAGGAAATCAAAACTATTCAGTTACTTCAATTTATAAGATATTATTTCAAACTTTTTACACTTAGTCAATCACATTTTCCAAGCAGTCTTTTTGCAGTCTTTTAAGATTTTTGGAATATCAACAGAATTTAAACGTTGTATATTACATTTCATCCACCCGATTTCACTGTTAAAAAGCATTATTTTAGTGAATTTATCATCAACGTGTTACGTAAAATCATAGATATTTGTCAATGAATGAGGCTCAACAAGCTCAGACCAAAGGTGACTGTAATATAAAAGAGGCATATAGTAAAAATTAGAGACTGACATTTGTGTCAACTAAAGGTGACTGTCAAATAGAAGAAGCATGTAGTAAAAATTAGAGACTGAAATTTGTGTCAACTAAAGGCGACTGTTAAATAGAAGAAGAATGTAGTAAAAATTAGGGACTGAAATTTGTGTCACCTAAAGGTGACTCCTAAATAGAAGAAGCA
>JANTCA010028326.1:0-22073 GCA_024741275.1 Chironex yamaguchii | reverse complement strand
AAATCGTAAAAGTCAAAGGCAGCTACTTTGACATTACCATCTGATGCTGAATTCAGATCTTTGAGACTGGTTTCATACACAGATTTGTACAAGCCATTCACTGTATCCGAGTGCCATGGATCATGAAGGTCCTCTACGACCAAGGTCAGCTGTAACTTTCTAGGATTGTAGGAAAATCCTGAATCCGTAAGGTAATGAAATATTTGGAAAAGCTCATACCTGACAGAAATTGCACTGCAGTTACTTGGAACATTAAAACAAATTCCCCTATTGGCACACTCTGCCAGCTTTCCATTTCGATAAAATTTGGCGCAGTAAATAAGTAATACTGAGAACTTATCAAGGTCTTGCTGGGTTATATCATCACACGACTGTCGTTCAAACCTTGTTGCTATAATATTTGGAAGGCTGTAGCTAGGACAAGGTCGTAGTATGTGACCTTCATGAACCTTACGTTGAGCCATTTTATAATACTTGTTGCTTTCTACTACCTTTCTGTGAAGTCTACAGATGCTTTTCATTGTCTCCAAGGTATAAAGGTTCGAATCCCGTTCTTTCGATTCATACACCAGTGTCATACCATGGACTGAATACTGAACAGTCGTCTGACATATCTGCACCGGTATTGATCTATAATTGCGAATTTGTCGCCTCTTCGTCTCAAAAGGAGTGCTGAACAGCCATGGAATTCGCTGAATACCGTGAAAAGCATTATCACGGCTGCTCAGTAAAGTGCCTCGCGGTTCGAATCCCTATATGAAAAATAGTAGCAATCGTAGAGATATTATGCAGTAGCAGTACACTATGTAAGCGGTGTGTTGTGTGAGGGCAGGTGTTAAGATAAAATAGTGACCATATGCAAGTGTGCGTTAGTGTGAACGAATTAACGTGAGAATGAACAAGTATGAGATATTTGTTGAATAACTGCGAGGGGGGAGGGTTGAGTGCAGGAAAGGTCACTGGGGTGAAGGATCGAGAGGGCAAGGGTCGAGAGGACAATGGTCGAGAGCACAAGGGTCGAGAGGACAAGAGGTCGAGAGGACAAGAGGTCGAGAGGACAAGAGGTCTAGAGGACGAAGGGTTGAGAGGAAGAGGAGTTGAGAGGAAGAAGGAGTGAGAGGAAGAAGGAGTGAGAGGAAGAAGGGGTGAGAGGAAAAAGGGGTGAGAGGAAAAAGGGTTGAGAGGAAGAGGGGTCGAGAGGAAGAATGGTTGAGAGGAAGAGGGGTGAGAGGAAGAAGGGTTTGGAAGAAGAGAGGTTGAGAGAAGCAAGAGTTAATAGAAGAAGAAAGAAAAACAGAGTGACAGAACGAGTGAACGAATGACATAATGGAAGGAATGGAATGACGAATTAACGTATGTATTTGTCGGATAGATTATTTGATTTTATAATTGAGATTTTGGGATTCTCTCCTGGCTAAAAAATGTGTGACAGAGATATGAATAGGACTAAAACACGAGACCTGATATAAGCCATAGATAGGCTATTTCACACATACGTTTCTCAGCTAACATCAATTAGTTCATTTCCTTACCAATGATCTAAATGCTAGAGTGAAAAGCATGAGGGAGTTTATCGCACACTTTGCAACCGACATCATAGTGAAGACAATAACAAACACATTTAATGTTCCTATCATGGGTTGTAGCATTTTGGTCTCGTACATTTTCTCTTTACTTCAAACCATTTTTAATGCTTTGCTGTCAACTGAGTACGAGTTCAGTTAGGCCTTGAGAAACGAATTGCAGGTGTTGATAAGCTCTATATGTCTACAATGATGAAAATACGTTAATTGTTTCAACCGGTTCTTTTATTGACTATTTTTATCAATAAGGGTCACTATCAGTAACAGAAGCAGTAAAGAACAAGTACTAGGTGCTGGTACTGGAGGATGATAACAATGGAGCAAGATATGAGAAATTAGTGGAAGCCAACAGACAGGCGATAGAGGAGTGTGTGCCCCTGAAACTTAAGAGGAATTCCGTCCACACTTCAACCAACCCCCACGTCGTTGCTGCAAGAGAGAAGGCAGATGAAGCACATAGTGAATGGGTCAGGAACAGCTCCGAGGAGAACAGAGAAACTTGGAACCAATCTCTCAAAGAATTGTATGAGGTCTACGACCAGGCGAGGGAACAGGAGCTCGAGGAGCAAACCAGTAAAATTGAAGCTGCGTTTGGAGCTCAACAATATGGCGAGGCCTGGAGAGTAGTCAACGAGATATCAGGACGGAAGCGAGGATCCAGTCGAAGAGACTCGAAATATCTTTGAAGACCTGGATATCAACGATGAACCCTTCACCTTAAGGGAATTCCAAAAAGTCAAGTCATCACTGAAGTTGGGTAAAGCAGCTGGTCCCGACGACATCGCATGTGAGGTGTTCAAGTCATGTGACTTTGATGAAATCTGTCTCAACTTCTGTAACAAAGCCTTAATTGAGAACGATAAGCCCGATCTATGGTCTTTCATGAACATTACTCCTGTGCCCAAGTCTACTGACCTGTCCAATACTAATAATTACAGGGGGATCAGCTTGATCTGCATCATAGCTAAGATCTACAACAGAATGATCCTCAACAGAATACGCAGCGTCATAGACCTGAAGCTTCGGATTAATCAGAATGGCTTCCGACCGAAGCGCACCACGGTGGCACAAATCCTCACCCTACGAAGAATCATCGAGGGAGAGAAGGCGAACAACCTGCCAGCAATAATCACCTTTATAGATTTTAAAAAGGCCTTCGACTCTATACACAGAACGCAGATGATTAGGATCCTCAAGGCTTATGGAATCCCACCGAATCTACTAAGGGCAATAGAGAGAATGTACTCAAACACCAAGGCTAGAGTCATGACCCCAGAAACTGAACAATTCGACAACACTGCTGGTGTCCTACAGGGTGACACCCTGGCCCCGTTTCTCTTCATCATTGTGCTTGACTATGCCATGAGGAAGGCGATGGCTGAAGGAAAAGAAGAAGAAGAGCTCGGTTTCACAATAACCCCACGCAGATCAAGGAGGCACTCGAAGGAAGTCTTAGCAGATTTAGACTTCGCAAACGACATAGCCCTGTTATCTGACGCTATAGCTCAAGCACAAGAACTCCTCAGAGTAGAGACTGAATGCAACCAAGTAGGTCTCGGTCTCAACAGCCCCAAAACCAATTACCTGTCTTACAATGTTGATCACCACACACCACTCCACACCCGCGACAGTACCGTGCTAGAACAGAAAGACGACTTCAAATACCTCGGATCCTGGGTAGACGAAACACGCAAGGACATCAACGTCAGAAATGCCCTAGCTTGGAAAGCCCTCAATGCCATGAACCGTATATGGAAGACCAACATGAATCCTGGTCTAAAGAAGAGGTTCTTTGTTGCTATAGTGGAGTCCATCTTGATACACGGCTGTGAAAGCTGGTCACTGAATACAGCAATGGAGAAAGCGCACAATGGCACATATACCCGCATGCTAAGGAAAGCCATGAACACGCACTGGAGCTCGCGCATCACAAACGAACAGCTGTACGGAGACCTTCCTGTAGACGCTGACAAGATAGCTGCCAGGAGACTCCAGCTAGCAGATCACTGCCAACGTCACCCCGAACTGAGTACCCAGAAAGTTGTACTATGGGAACCAGCACATGACCACAGACAGAGGTAGACCGCGAACCAACTATGTGGAGACTCTCAAGCGTGACACTGGAGCTACGAGTACCATCGAGTTGGTTTCAATGATGGAGGGCAGAGACGTGTGGAGGAGCTGTGTTCGTTCCCGCCGTGTGAAGGCGACACAAGTCAAGTAAGTCAAGTCGCTAAGCTCTAGAAAGAAGTTTCAAATAACCGAGCTTCTGTCGACAAAAAAAGCAAGACTTTGCAAAACAGCAACAAAAAGTATGGCAAAGATTACCTTGGTTGGTTCACTAAAATCTGGCAAATCTTGTGCCATTGGTTTGACAAATGACATCACAGCAGCCAGAGCAATACCACCCACAACGAGGCAAAAGTTGACATGTGGGAAGCGAACGAGAAATTTGGCATAGCTGAAACAAAAAGAGAAATAACTAGAGATCCCAAGTCTAAATAACATTGGAAAATTTTCGAAAAATGAATTAAGCGCTTCTTAATTGGACAACACAAAATGTTATGGTACTGGACTAATCACTGAGTGTAGCTGATCTTGTTCCTAGTCGATCAGCAAAGAAATAAAGTCTACGTACTTTTATCTATGACTTCAACTGATTTGGTAAAAAATAAAATCTTTAAAAACGGTTCTTATTGTTCCTTCTAATAAATAAGAATGAACTGTTTGTTAAACATAAATATGTAATATCAGTGCAATTGTATGTCACTTGAAAATGTGCATGCCGGTAGACACTGGAAGATCAGGTTTGAATGAGAGATAAGTTGGTTGACTTCATTGTCTCAGGCCAGCATTGAGAGGCTGTCCATTAGCTAAGGTAGCTGGGTATTACAATTTCATTCCAGTTCTTAGCATGAGAACGGCCTTCTACTATATGGGTTTGCATACGTCATTTTCATTTGTTTCAATGTAAAAACAGATAGGGTGGTCTTGGATTGGTTGTTGATATGATTCAACTGAGTTTCCAAACAGAGCTCCGATCGTAATCCAAAACTAAATTTCGTACAAAGAGACATTGTTATAAGTTAATCAGTGTACTTTTAGACTTTCCTTTCAGTAAATGAGATGTCTAAATCGTCTCTCACTAATGATTCCACATCTAATCAACTTTAAGGACTGTAGTTTGAAGACAAGAAGAACGACGCACGTGCTTTTTGTGATGCACTGGGATGAGTTCTAAATCTAACATGAGGATAAAATGGCTGCTCGATTATTCTGCATAAATGGCCATGTTGGAACCCACAATACAGTGAAAAAAGCTACAGGATCCTAACATATGGAAACTAATGTTTACCTTGTCACTCTATGTTAAATTCAAACTAACAAATAAATGTCACCAGGCAAATTGGCTGCGCTATCGGTTATTTTTGTAGTGACAATATATTGCTGTTGCTTTTATAGTGCACTTTGAGTTTGGTGTGCAATAGTCTCTCGTGCCCAGTCTTTTTGTGGTCCCGGACTACAGCAGTCTGGTAGTTACACATTTCTGCCTACTTGTGTGCTGCTTGTTGAACACCGAAACAGACAAAAGATTTATGGCTAGCATTACTGGCATAGCTGTCTATGGTTATTGTATGGGTATTACAATGTAAGACATGGATGTGATGCAGAAAAATACCTGAAGGCGATGCGATGCCCCAAATGACACTTATTACCGCCGAGTTTCGACCAGGCAGTATCCTTCTCCTCTGACATAGCTAACGTCACGTTCTGATCTCTCTAGGCCAATCACGTCTAAAACAAATGAAATATGAATATGCGTAAACCAAACAAGATTCCCAATGCATATCAAGCTAGGCTGCCTTATAAAAGTAGATGAATTCCATATCATGTATATTGCAAGAGAGTCGAAATTGGTCTTGGTTATCAAACACTTGAATCTCGCGAGTTGACGATAGACAATAAAATAAGCTGTGAAGTCAGCAAGAACGGTGACTGTTTTGCTAAAGACAGACCCTGACTCGAAGCTAGAGCGACACTTGGCATATAATTGTCCCAGCTTTCAACTTACAAATGGTTTGTCCATATAAACCTGTGGTGCCTAGCCTCCGACATGTACACATGATAAGTTACTACTTGCAGACCCACACCGCTTTTACGAAAAAGCGAAGGGTAAACAAATCACAAGCTGACGACCACAGTTGCATGACTAGGGATCCTCTGATAACGTCTGTTAGTCTATTATGTTCAGTATGAAACAAGTTTCGATTAGAGCGACAGGCCCGATTACAACTTCTTAGTCTGGTCATATCAGTCCCTATAGTCTACTCCCTGTTGTAATACAATGACCAGTAAATGTTTTGCGGCATGTCCCACTGTACCTGTGAGGTCTGAACTTTGGACAGAAAATTAGCAGTGTTCTTAGATCTTTAAAGAGCTTTGCTAGTTATCGAAGGGGAATTTTAAATAACATTGAAGACAAAACGTCCTGTTCTAAATAACTATGTAACCACTCATGTTTATAAAAGGCTTACCAAAACTAGCGTTTTACTTTGCTTTGTGACTCAAATATTTGTTGATCGTAAAACAAATTAAAAATGAGAAGTGTCTGCTGTCCGCCGGTAGTACATGACGTCACACAATTGCAGTGGCAATTTGACGGATATAAGAAAATATCGCTTACCTTCAAAATCTGTTGTGACTTGAAACTCCTGCAGATATTTAACGCCCTGTTTGAAAGTCTACCAACAAATGACATGTAGAGATACAGTAAAGATGCCTGAATCAGTCTGTGAAGGTGACCCCACACTGCCGACAAGATAATGGTCGTGAGAATTTTAGTCGCTCCAATTACTGCATTGTTTCGCAAACAGTTTCACCAAGGCCTTCCCCTATCAATGGGCAACCTAATTGTATCACGACCATAAAATAAAAGTTAATGGTATCCTTAACTACTGCAATTAAACTAAATGGGTATGGTGGAAAACGTAGCTTGACTGCATGATCCTTACAAATGGTTTGTCACGTTCATATTCTGCTGTTTTTGTTGCTCCCTAAAACCTGTACTCAGATCAAATATTTTGCTATAGTTTCGATATTCTGGTAAACCTTAAACAAGGGGTATTACCATCAACGAGAAAAGTGCATCATATGGCTATAAAAGTCTTCTCAGGACGTAAGACACAGGTCATATTTTCCTATATATTCGGACGTAAAGCTTTCTTCTTAGTAATAAGGATTATGGCTAAATCATTATCATCATTCCATTCAGCTAGCTCGGGCTTTCTTTGATAAATCACGCCACCTACCTTCACCTTGCATCAGGCCAGGAAGGTAATTAGGGTGGCATCCTGTGTTATGACAACGTTGAAGGACATAGGTGGCAGCGAAGGGACTATCAAAAGAAGGCAGCTATTACTCTCATTTTTTTGTCATATGCATTTTGTTACACATCAGACCATAAATGTGGAACTGGCCATGATAAGTGACAAACTACAAAACAGGACACTGATAGGGGCAAGCATAAAGAAATGAATGGTCAAAAGAACTCAGAGTGAACACTAATGCCATCAATAGCTGCTACTCTACTCATGGTACGGGTCGGGATAACTTTACAGAGCTTGGTCAACTTTTTAACCTCGTCCACAACACCGTTGGTCCTCCATTCAAAAACGTTGGAATGTTCAAAGGCTTATTGAACAACAGCACATATACAGCAAATCAAAACCCTAGTCCTCCGCTTTAAACATTAGGTTAATACAACAGGTGTACTGGATCACAGTGCCGCAACACATACCTTCAAAAATATCGGACTAGAGCCCTTATTTACAAATGTCAATTGCCTTTTAGTATATTAAATGCTATGTAAGAACGTGATGTTAACTTATATCAGCCTAAGCTAATACTCTTTATTACGGAATGTTAGATAAAAATTTACAAAGTAAAACATTCCACCAACTAAAGAACATCGTTTTAGCATATTTCCCCTTGATAATTTTTGGAACTTCTTCCTTGAAATGGCGTGCAAACAACAAATCAAACCAAAAATAAAAATAAGTTTTGTAAATACAACTGTACAGGCTCATACAAAAGTCAAGTTACAATACTGCATATCGATATCAATTCATGGCAGCTGCGAACCATGAGCAAATAATAAGATATTAGAAATCATTATTATCTTAACGTCCTTATATAAGTATTAAAATGCGCGAAGACAAGCTTTTTGGTATCTAATAAGACATCAACCACATAAGGGCTGTTTAGCAGTTTTCCGTGACCATCCACAAGCACGTAATCCTCAATCGTTACACAAAATCCTCAAACATCGCATCCAATAATCAACCACCGCACTCGAAATC
This sequence comes from Chironex yamaguchii, assembly GCA_024741275.1. NCBI lineage: Eukaryota > Metazoa > Cnidaria > Cubozoa > Chirodropida > Chirodropidae > Chironex > Chironex yamaguchii. The sequence goes on along the minus strand of JANTCA010028326.1, from coordinate 14,131 downwards.
CGATCATAGCATGTACTTTTTATCTATCGAACGCAATCCTCCATCAGCGTGCAATCCTCCATCAGTGTGCAATCCTCCATTGTTGCACTCAATCCTCAACCACCGTATAAATCCTAACTCCTGCAATCCTGAATCACAACAAACAATGATCAATCACCGTAAGTAACCCTCAAGTACAGCGCACAATCTGCTGTAAGCGCAAACTTCCACATTAACACCCAAAGCTACGCAAACGTTTTCACTGTGATATGCCTCTAGTCCCAGATCACATTTTCACTCAAGAATTTGCTATCAACACGAGAGATACTAGATCCTATGAACTAAGACATGATAGGGGATCTCTGATGAAAGGAATTTGCATCAACTTTTTCAAGATTGACAGTGACCGGGAGAATCCAAATGTAAGATTTGCAAAATAGCAGACGGTGTAATGCGTCGTTTACACAGACCATGATCATTACTTAACTACATTTCAACCAATTCACTCTACAGGCATCGTTTATGAAATCAAGTATCGCAGAAAAAAATTATAGCATGACACGCGCAACATAATCAGACTTCTACAAACTAATAACATATAAATCAGTAAAAGAAATCATCTCGTTGCTTTGTGCTCAACGGAAGCCGTAAAAATTAATTGCCAGCGACGACAACGTTTATCTCGTATTGACTGTACGCTTTCTCTGAGCTACGTTTCCAGAGAAAGCTGCCACTAGAAAACGTAGCTAGCGAAAGCGTACAACGCACGATACACGATAAATCTGTGTGTTCATGGCTTCAACTGAGCTAATAAGAATACGATTTTCAAAAATGATCTATTAAGTTGGCGACCACCTGCATACACGATACGTGATCTCAATGTTCAGTGAGGCTTTGTTTCCACTAATACCAAAAAAAAAATTGACTGCGCACGCATGATAATACAAAAAAACCCAAAATTTTATCTCGATCCCATTGTCAGTCATGTCGCTGATCAACACAGCAACAAAACCTGAGCATGAAGGAACTGGTTCATGCATTGTTACACGCTACTGGGCTTTGCAGCAAATAAACATTACCGTAAAAAACCCACGTAAAAGCCGCACCTTTTTTTCTCATTTTCTCATGTCCCTCAAAATTGCAGGTGCGGCCTATGTGCGGAGTGATCAACTTCGACCCTTATATCTGAAAACGAGGCTTGCTATTACTATAGGTTACAAACAATCATGCTTGTTATCTATAGCAATAGGACAGTCATTGACATTAATAAACATTTTTTCTCTTTTTAAAGCATCAGATTAGGGGTGCGGCTTATACGCGGGTTTTTACGGTATTTGTATACAAACAGACAACAATAGACAGAAACAAAACACAAAAATCAGACATCTCTAGCGTCACTCGGGGCCATTTCCTAACGACAATGGGAATTGGACGGCAAGAAGAAGCGCCACAACGTTAAAGAATATCTACTACACAGACTCTACTTGAATAAGGTAAGTTGAGTGTCTCCCCAAGCCAATTTGGCTACATTAAATAATTCTGTCAAATTCATAATCAAACGAAGTAACGAGAAAAATTTCCCCTAACAATTCGTTACGTAATAAAACTGCTAGTATCCAGTTTCAAATCACGAATTCAGTGTCCCTTACCGACGGACTATCAAGTTCAAATCCACTGACTGTCACTCCATATCCTCCCTACTACGAACAACAAAGGAGCTATAATGCTGTCGATCAATGCCGTGTCGATTTTTGCAACCAATTCAACAGCGTGATGGACTATAAGAGCAACTGCGTGGCCTGAGCGATCTGACCGAATACTCTGGCCCCGCATGGTTCAGAATGACAAGTTTAAGTGGGTGACACGACGTGGGTACTTCCACTGTACAGAGCTTCCATTATGCAACGAGAAGGGTGACGCCCAGAGTTTTGTAAGAGCATACTTAAAACGGATGGATTCCGATGAAAAAAGAGCAATTAAAGAAAAAGAAAAAAGCGAAAACAGTGAAAAGGCGGAAACCAAAGAGATACCACTGACATTCCCAATCTTGTCTAACCAGGAAGTGTATAAAGCTAGCAAACTCAAGGCCTATTCATATCTTCCCGAATGTACTGCCTTCTTCCATATAACTAAGACCATGAAAAACCTCCCTCAAAAAACAGTAATGGTGACAGTCCATATAAGCCCGTATAACCTGTCCCTCCACTTACGAACAAGTTTAACATGCTACATTCAGGAGGATGCCCCCTGACAGGCCAAGGAATAGTTTCCGCACAACGCTGATAGCTATGTCTAAACTAGTTCAACATCGTCGTCTACACTTGACAAAGAAAAACCACGGAATCGAGTCTTCTTCACATTCACCTACAAAAATACTGCTTTACTACAATTGTAATAAAGCCATTAACAGGTACCCACAAGCTTTATTTAAACCAATCAACATGTTCCACGTAATAGATCTCAACTTACATATGTCTACTATTCTTAGGTTCCATTCGAATATTTCGCCATTACGTCATGCAAATACAATCAAAATGAACACATATCACTATTAACAATTCAGTTACACGAATCACCAATTATAAAAAGTTGAACTGCAATTGCTAGCACTCTTTTTAATTTCAGTCATTTCAGTTATTACTCTGTCATCCACGTGGTATACACGTGTCAATTCGACTGCAAGACGGATGGACAGATCGTAACATCTCCCAAGAAATCGTCAATAGATGCTATTTATCCCATACAAACATTTCATAAGCTGCAATCCGTGCATGAAGCAGGATGTCAACTCATTAAAGCAATCCAATAGGAACAGAATCAAATTAGAAACAGCACCTGATTCATTGCCCAGTTGGCGGAACATTACTGCTTTCATGTGTCAAATTTGGTCCTGTTGCAATGTGGTCCCAAAGACGTAATTCCATAATACTAACCAAAGTAAGCCAAGGATGTTCGCTATCATGTCTGTCCTCTTTAGTACTTTGTACCCTGTGCAGTTACTCCTTCTCGGACGGCATCAGCCGCAGCACTTTGCACGTGCTTGTTTGTCATGACACCTCTCGCAAATTCACCCTGAGCTTTCTGCAGACTAGCACCGCTCGTTCGATAGAAGTTATGAATCTGTGAAGAAGAAACAGTATTTCATAACTCATTTAACTTTGTAATATGATTAAATACCTATGTTTCGGCTTTCAGCAAATAGAGACTTCCAGTCTAAAGATTACTAGCCGGGGCAGGGTGGATCTTGCGATTTCGAGACAAAATGCATCAATTCGGCGAGAAGCATCCCAAGGGTTAGGCTTACCCAGTGTCAAAAACAAATAGTAGGTTCCATTACAAAATACGAAAAAACCATTCTAGGCGTAAACATATGGACGATACGCCAACGAGTACTTCCGCCGCAGGATCGACAAAAACCCCTGAGTGTCAAGCAGGGCAGAGTGGCAATTTGAAGTTTACAAGGTGACCTATCTTTTTGAAGAACAAGGGTAAAATGCGATAGTTTTGTCTTGATAATGACGGTGATGTTGATAATGATAAGGATGATGTTGATAATGATAAGGATGATGTTGATAATGATGATCATGATCATTTTGATAATAATAACGATAATGATGATAACGATAATGACAATTACGATGACGTGGATAATAATGAAAATGATAATGACGACGATAGTGATGGCGATTAGGATATTTGATGACAACGATAATGATTACACACATTTTTAAAAAATTGTTTTCAATTACATTCATTTACTCGGTGTTTCAAACTTGTCCAGAAATTTCATCAAAATTTTGGCACAAAGTTATGAATCCAAAGCAACATGGAACTTCGCCAGGTAGTAAATAATAAATGAAGCAGTAGAGACGCACAATAAGAAAATACCCCGTGTTTTATTAATTCAATCCTGAAATTACATTGCTACGTCATGTAACTTACCCTTTTTAGGAGAAAGATCTGCAGAACTGCTTCCAAGCTGAACAAGATGGCACAAATAAACATCATAACTGCTACAGCTTTGTTTGACTTCAGTGTGCGCGACGCATTTATCCAACCACTGTAAACAAATCAACAAATAAAGGAAACAATCTCACCATAACATGGCGTCATTACTGTGTCACGAAAAGCAATTATATTTTTACAAAAATACATTTACAAAGTCATAAAAATCGTTTATATTGTCAAATGTAATCGATACATATGAGTTTTCAGGGCAGTGACCTCTTCAATGTTGCCAAATACAATACATACTGGCATTGTTTCATCGACTAAAATCTATTTGCTCTATTGCGGTAAAAGTTACGTTATCGTTGAAAAAATAAGATAAACTGTAATAGCTGTTATCTTTAATAGGTGCTGTAACTATACCTATTATCCACAACCTTTGTTACTTTACATGCTCTGTAGAATTATTATCAGAACAGTGAAATTAAAATAGCACAGAAACAACTTTGGTTACCAGAAACACTGATACCAAAAAATATTCACAGATTGGACACATTTCAATCCAATCTAACCGTGAAATTACTGCCAGGCTTCTACTTGTGTACTTTGAAAAAATCTACCTTCTGCATCCGTCCATTATGCAAGTGTAGACCGTATATATTCATAACCAACGTTTAGACCTTATATATTTCAAAATTTCTGACAAAAATTTATAAGTGGGAACACTATATTTTAGAAAGTATGATGTCGATATACGTTTTACAACATATTTATGTCAAATGTTGACAATATATTTACAATTACAAGACACATTTCAAAAAAAGGACTTTTGTCCATTGTGCATACGTCATAACAGCCATGTCGCCCATAACATTATTTTGGCGAAGTAAACTTTTATCATACCCTAGTAAGGAATGTGTCACTAATTTCTAATCTTGGTCTGGGTCACATTAATCCAATCGGAAATAAAACAATCTTCGTGTCAAAGGCCAGCGGATTTCACATAATGTTAATATGACGTAAGCAGAGGGTGTACACTTACCAAGTCCCGAAGGATGGAATTCCGAGAGCGTAAAGGATCGAGAATATTATTTGAAAGAAGAAGCAGAAGAAGAAAAGCATATAATTGAAAGAACTGTCACTCCTACGGAATAAAATGAAAAGAGACACTACCGATAAATAAAATTCAAGAGAAATTTAACTAAAGTCCAGAAAAATAAATAAAACAATCGGTCCAATAAGCAAATGAAATCTTAATAGCTATGATCAAGACAAGCAGACACACTACTTACGCCACGACGCCACATTTACGCTACTCCAAATTGAACGCCGTATGCTTACAAAGGTAAATAAAGTTAAAACTAAAGCAGCCCTCCATCACACATAACGCATGAAATATCTACACATGAAGAATTGGCTTATTTACTCCACTAATCAACCGAACCTACCATTTCAGCAGGGAAATAGTGTTGAGATGAACTTTAAAATCGCCTTGAAAATTTGCGACATTGCGCTAAAATAATAAAAGCTTTTTTCGTTTTAAGTATGATGTTAGCGCAATGTCGCAAATTTTCAAGGCGATTTTCAAGTTTTGTACCACTTAAAGATGAACTTTCAATTTCGTTCGCAAAAGCTGTCTTAAAACGTAGCTGTCTGTGTCAACGTTTTATTGCCCCACATTGAGGTGCTCTTTAGTACCGTGCGCCCACGTTGTTGTTACTGCTGGATCCAGTGGGTTTGAAACATAAAAATGTTCTTCCACATTTTCACGTGATCAAAAAGAGGTTAAAATTTGTCGTTAACACCTTACCACGTGTTCAAAACTAAGGCCATATTGAGCAGGATTTTCATTGGTCAATTTTTTTTGGTAAACAGCAAGGGTACCATACGATGATGAGCTTTGTAGTGTAAGCAGACCATAGAAAAAAATTTCCCCGTCCATATTGAGCATTGGGCAAAAAAGCTACAATGCAATTATTAGGTATAGAAATATGCTCTTTTAAGTAATTACTCTTATGGGCGACATCTCCTTCCCTATTGATGTCAAAAGACAATAACGCTATGGAAGAAAAAGTGTTGTTTTCATCTGTGTTGCATGGATTAGGCAGATAGCAAAAATCAAACGTACAAGATTAGTTAATGCTACTTTTTGGCCATGACTGGTGCACATATTTAGTACCACTGCTACTTTAGAACTAACCACATAATAAAAAATTCAAAATTATTAGATTCTTTTTCAAACAATAATGATTTAAAAATCCACCTAAATTAAGCTAACTCTTCTACCTAAGCCAACTGACATATCCTATCGGTTTGCATACAATCCCCACTGTGATAAATGAAAATGACTACAGCCACACAGATAACGTCAATCAGGAAGGACACTACAGACGAAGGCATAATCGTACTTCGCGGGCAGGGTGACTATACCCAAGTCACACTCAATTTATTGGAAAAGTATCAATAAATGTCCTTCAAAAGATGAAATACGTTTCTTTTACCTTAATGCTTTGTAAACTGGCCAATACCACAGCATAAATGAGCACGGCACAAATAGGACGAGATACAAAATAGAAACTGCGAAAGTCGTGGCATAACTGCTATCAGTGCAAAGTAATGCCAATGCACAGACTGTGTTGTACACTAGAGTAAAACTGTACACTGTAAAAGAAAATATAAAAAAGATTTGAGTACTTGGTGGAACAAAAAAGAAAAAATGAGAAAATTACACGAGGATAAAAACTGGCAGGTAGAAAAAATAGAGAAGAAAAGAGGAGAAAAAGTAAGAGAAAATATGGAAAGGATGGCTGAGACAAGATGAAAGTGGTGGGGTAGGAGATAACAAGGCAGGGGCAGAAGTTAAAAGATGGTAAAGGTGGAAGAGAAACTACGGGGAGGAGTAAGGATCCAGGAGGGCGAATAGAAGAAAAGGAGGGCATGGGACTATGGTAGGAATATGGAAGGCAACAGGAAAAGAGAAAGGGTACTAAAAAACCGGAAAAATGCATGCACACAGACCTACCTGCACACGAAAAAGAACAAGAACAAAGTATTTAATTTTCTTACATTGCCATAAGTAAAACATCATTCTGCATGTTTTCTGTGACTCAATAGGAATATCGATACTAATATCATGGAAAAAGCATGGGCCAACACAACACTTCTTTGGTAGAGGTGGAAAATTGTTTTCTCGGTGTACTAAAAGGAAGAAAACAACACAATGAAAGTTTTTATTAATTAAAATACCCTTCAATGCACAACTGCAAACAACTCTAATGCAACTTAACTACCATTAGGTATACCAGGCTAGCATAAGCATGTTAAGAATATGAAAGTGATTGGGGCAAGCCATACGTTTAGTGCACATACAAAAACAGGAATTAACCTAACTGCCCAAGATCAAGAGTAAAATGGAAATTGTGCTCTTTTTATCCTTACGATTACAAGATCTTGTGCAAATGGTTTGCCAAATATATACCAGTTGCTCAAGTTAAGGGTATGCTAGGATTTTGATAACGGGACCTACTCGTTATAATTCACTGCAGTACAACTTTGCAAGGAAGACCTGTTTTGTTTATCTAGTTGCATTTTTGAACCAAAGTAGCCAAGGGTATCGACTAGAGTATTTGTATCAATATAGTCCACTGTGTATGACAGTAGTAGAGTTGTGGAAAACAAAACCATCAGAAATACATGGATATGAGTGCCAGTGTGTCTTGGTACACAGCATGCATGAAATTTACAGATCATGGCATACAGCATGCATGAAATTCCATGATGCAACTCTTATCTGAAGTACCGCAAAACACCAATCTATGATGGATCCCAAAGAAAAGCTTTACCTAATAGGCTTAACTCAGGGTTTTTCTTACAGTGCCCATATGTTCCTATTCTTATTTGTGCATTCCTTTTTCTAGCATCTTTTTTAGTTTTGATGCCTAGTGTATCCACAATGGCGAAAATGGGACACCCAGGACTCTTGAGAATTAAGTAAAAAAGAAAGCCTTATTTAGGAAGTGCAAAGCAAAGAGGGCTCTACAGGAGTGGTCCAAAAATGTTTGAAGCATGCCCAATGCAAACTTCCAAAATGCACATTATCTGGAAGAGAAAATTTCACCATGTCTCTGAGAACACAATATTTCGGTAATGTTTATGACATAGTTACTTATTAGTTAATCAATCGATTAATTAGTTAGTTAGTTAGTTAGTTAGTTACTTGGTTGGTTATAAAAAGAATTTATAACAACTAAAAAAACGGAATAAAATGAGTCAATTGTTGTGCTAGTAACAGGATTTTGGGGACGGTCCTTGGCCAATGAACAATGTATGGCAAAATATACAATATAAAAATTTGTAGAAATCCCCTTTGGGGCCCTTTCTAATAGGGGACCCTTAGTTTGTGAAAAAGGTGTTCAAAATAGATTATCTTAAGGTGTGTTCATCTGTTCCTACCTTTGCCAGGACCATTATGGAAACAAGGTCACCGCAGACTTATAATGCTATCCCTGTCATTTTAACCAGAGATGATTTTTAGCTGTTAATTTCTCTCTTTACCAGTGACACTATATTGTAATAAGACTTTGTCAAAGCTTTGATCTTATATTCTGCCAATTCGTTTAGGGCAAATAAGAAATAAATGCTACTATATATTCTTCACTATTCTTTCTCTACCGTTTTAACTTAGATTTCTTTGTTCATTTAGAGCGCTATCTGCATATGTTCTTTGCATAGTCTCTCATCTCATGACACAAATATTCCCTTGTACATTGAATATTTGCATGTACAGTCATGACAGAAATTTATTATCTGTTATACATGCATCCTTCAATAAACATCATTATAAATCAACAAGATTTTGCTCAAAATGTCCACACATGTATGTGCATATGGAAACAAGGCAATTGTAAATGAATAAAAAAGAAAACAAAACACCTGGAAATTCGTGCGTGCACAAAAGATGCACACATTGTTGTAGCATTTCTAAATAAATAAAATAAGGCAGCTGAAGAAACACATCTTTCATTTGCATACAAAGGAATCTTACTTTGTTGTTGAAGTGTCTTTAGTTCCTGTTCCTTTCTTTGTAATTCTGAAGCCTTCTTCTCAAGGTCCTTGACAACAAATTGATAAACAAAACTTTGTCATTGGAAAGACAAGAATAATGAAAGGGCACGAAAGGGACAAAATGTAGACATAAAATAATATAAAGAACATACTAATTGCTGCAGTTAAAATAGTACAGCATTTATTCCTTTACCATTTATAAAGCAAGGCATTGCAGGAAAATATTTAATTTCTTCACAGAAAATTTAATAATAAGAGCAAACACATTTTCATAAAACACAAAATTATGATCCAAGGGTTGTTTTACTATTAATACACACACTGCTTTCTTAACTGGCTTCAAAAAATTATAAAAAAATAAATGGAGCAAATAGTTCAAATGATAAATAATAACTGGTTTCATTTTAAAATTGCCTTCTTTATGAAAACTAAAATTATATATGATATGAGAAGACACGTAATCTAAATAGGAATGAGGAAAATGTAAAGCCCATTTATCAAAATTGAATACTTTTATAATGAAATGAACTAACAAACAGTTTTCAAAGAATTTTTCATCTCCTTCCGTTAGTCTATGTTAAAACTTGTACAAATAATTTGTTGTCAACATAATGAATTCTTCCAATAAAAACTAATACCTTGCAAACACTGGCAAACAAATACCATTTCAAAACATATTGCAATGGAAAGAATAGGCATTTGTATTTACTATGTTAACTATGTTTACACATAAAAATGAGCTTGACTGACTTAATAAGAAACTCTCCTAAAATTTGGATCCAGGAACCAAATTCCAACCTCTTTGACAATTTGCAGCTAGGAGTACTTTAAATTCACTCCACAATGCACTGTATCACTACTGAAGTGGAATATAAAAGGAAAAAACCCAAAATATACCACTTCTCTTACCTCTTGTCTTCTTTTCAAACTTTCTTGATCAGACTGTTACAAAAGATATGATTGTAAAGGTATTTAAAAAAGGACAGAACACACTCCTGTTGTTGTAAAACAGTAGTGACCACTTAAATAAAAGGAAAATAGTCATATCCCTTATTGCTCTGTTAATGTATTATTAATAACAGATGTTCCCTAATGTTTAAACTTCTATTGTATCATAATTAGTCCCTCTAGTACTCTATTATGTTATGTATGCCCTACCTAGATCCTAACTTGTTTGAAAAGAAATCGTAAAAATTATTCAGTAAGTTATATGAGATGTCTATTTTTTGAAGTATATACATGTATATATGTATAAGTGGAGCATTACCACAATAACTACGCTATGTGGGAGCAAACCATGCTCAAACTTGCAATCCAGAGACTCAAAAGACTACACTCAAACCCAGAGCACAGCACGAAGATTTGGCTTTCAAAGGTCTTTCAAAGTCCTTGGTATCATGAGAAGAAACCCAGCAGTGGGTAACAGAAATTAATTAGTTTTTAAAGTGCTTTGGTTTCACATATCTTATATATACATTTACAAATATTAACATACTTTTCAGTTTTCCTGGGAATTGTGTTGGGTCAGAAACATTTTAAATCTCTGATTATGCTCTCAGAAAACAAGAGACTTTTATATTATACATATCTATATAATAAAAACATTTATATATAAAAAGCCTCTTTTTTTACCTGGGATGCATACGATGTGTATGCAGGTGGTGCTGGTTCAGACCTCACTGGTTCGAGGGTTGCTGGCTGACTAAATGGCTGAGGTGCCGGCATGACCTGTTTAAGATAAGAAGTAAAACATCCGCATTGTAAATATATACACATATATAAGCAAAATATTGCATTGTAAATAGATACATGTGTGTTTAAATATATTACGACAATAGTCTACCTTTAAAAAATGAATGAGTACAATGACACAAGAGTACAATATTAATCGCTTTGACAGTACCTTCATTTGATGCTTAAAACATTGATTCCAAACACTGGAATATTAAGAGATCATACAGCTTTCAGTTACCAGAAAGTACACAATATTCTAGACAATAAAACAATGCTGTTTACACTTACAGGTTCTGTCTTCACTGGTGGTGGTGCTACTACAGCTCCCTGTTCAGCAAATGGATTATACTCATCTAATCCTTTATTTGGGGCGTTTGTTACAGTTGTTACAGCTGGATCCTGTCAAAAGACAAAAAGACAAGCACACTTACTTATGCATCTCCATGTGTGTTTATGATAGCATGTGCAGAAACACAAAAAAATTATAACATAAACATATATATAAACATATATACGCATATATATATATATATATATCTATATATATGTGTTATCATAAAACTTATCTGCCATCTCAATACTACATTTTGCCTAATCCCATAATAATGCTTGAGTTTCTTCTCCTTTAGAGATATTTACCCAGCCTCCATCCTTGCCATGCTATTACTCAGCCAGTTATAATACTGAATGCAGGGAAACAATTGAAAATTGCATCATATTTGCCTTTGTTTGTGATCCAATACCTGTTGTGAAATATGCTAAGGACAAAATTGTGCTTTTAATCTGTTCAACTTAGTTGTGTGGCTGAGTAGTTGTGCAGTCTTGCTTGTAACAGTTGCTATAAAACCAGAGTATACGTTGTCATGTAACCATTGGCACTTTACAAAAGTTGTTTTTAAAGACAACATGCTGGTGTCACCTTTTTTTATCATCTTCATAAAAACAAGCTATACCCAAACTGTTGCATATTAATATATTGTTTGACAGAAACCTTTCACAAATTTCAAAAATTGTAAAAGGTTTTTTTCAATCTGACCTTTAAAATTCCTTATCTGTAGGGAAATGTAGGGACTACACAATAACCAATCAGATCCTTTTTAGCTGGTACTATTTGTTTTTAAAAAACATCGTGCAAGCATGGTTCTTGAGAGTGATCAGTTCTATCTATGTGGCAACACTGCTTACATTTTATACCAGTTGTACTAAGAACAGTGATACAAACTCAGTAATAATATAATCTAAATATAAGGAAGGTTAATAGGTTTTGCCAAAATGGGTGTTACCAAAAACATTCAGGGTGTGGTGCAGAAAAGTTTTCTTTATTTATATCCTTACTCTGCCTCCCAGCTATGCCTGGTAGCAAGTAATAAGCAAACTAGCTATTAGCAATAACAAGCATTTGTCAATTACCTTTAAGACAATATCAAGTCTGTTGACAAACACAGTTCACAAAAATAAGTGATAGTGGATAATGATTAAACAAGAAAAATTACTGCAAACAAATAAATAGGATATATTTCCATAGTGAAGGAAAAAATGACAAAAGAACAGATTAATGAGCTCCTAATATCACTTTGAATCCATCCAAACTATGATAAATGTAGCTGCAACACACGGCTACATTTGGTGACCCAAACTTAAGAAAATAACAAATCCATATTCAAACATTTGGCATACACTTGCAATAGAGTATCATCATGTTTACTCTTGAAGTGTCTTTATAGGAACAATTAAAAAGCCTATCATCTCACAGTCTACACAAAAATAATGGTACTCACAGTGATATCTGTTTAATAATTAATGACTTTCTCAAACAAAAACTTAACTTAATAATTCACCCAGTAACCAGAGAATCAATGGACAGAATGTTGCTAAGTGAGAGGTTTGCTTACGGATATTATACGGGCTTAAAACAAGAAATATGAGATGGCTAAGGGGATGTAAATGTCAGCTCTAACAGGTGGTGAGCCCTGCTTAGCATTGTGATATCAGTTCATTAACATCTTCAGCTTTTAGTTATGTGTTAAACAGATCTTATCACACTTTACTCAATGATATTTTTTATCTAACTAATACACTCTATTGTGGATCAAGTAACTCATCAAAAAGGTAAAGCAAACAAACAAACAACTCCAAGGATGCTATCAATATTTTTTCAAGACAATAACGCCAGACATCAATTTCAAATTATATTGACAGTCAAAAATTCATCACCAGAAATGATGATTCACAAAAAGATCAGGGTTGCATTATGATTTTCACAGCACATGTGGTTATACTTTTCCATTCTGTAATTAAATATCATTAACCTGCCTGAACACCCTGCATTTTGTAAACACTAGCAACCACAGATGGTGTGTCCTGCACATTCTGATACAAAGTATAATCATCCACTGATTAAGACTTTAAGACTAAGACTTTAAAGCATAGCCAGAACCCTGAAGACTTATAGCATGGGTATAGTCCCATGGGGTGGGCCTCAACAAGGCCCTACATAAAGTTTTAACTTATACTAGACAATTTTAATTAAGACCCTTGTTTATTATATTGTTTCATTTGGCATTTATGTCTATTGTTTCATCAAACTTGTATCTTTTCAAGTTCAAGTCTTACTTTAGCATTATACATGCTAGTGCTTATGTTTACACAACATAATTGCAGCAGTCGCAAAAATGTGGGCTTGATTTCCCTTAACACTTTGAAACTCAACTTGCTTAGCTAAAGGACCTGGCTCTTGACAGACCTGTACAATGCACGTTTTATGACCAAAAGGTGAATTATGCAAGGAATTTTGTAATTATCTATACACAAAACCACGTTGCAATGTAAACAACATGGTATGCTACGAATTATAAGCAATCATACACTATGATATTCAAAGTAGCATGCCAGAACAAAATTTATTTTGCTAATAATCCTTGTACATTAAGATTTTCCAGTACATATAAATAGTTCAATAATGATTTGTAAAATAAATAATGTATACTCCATAACAAAATAATAATTTGCAGACTCCGAAATGCAAGTAACCTCGATCATTTATAAAACCTGAGCAAAATATCAAGTACCAGATACAAAGGTTCCCATTTAAGAAACTACATATATTCTCAAATATTTAAGCAACTCTCTGTCAAATGACGTGGCTCCTATTTACACAATAATACATTCACACACATATATATTTGTTATCATAGCAGGCAAATAAATGCACATACATACATACATACATACATATATACATACATACATACATACACACACATACATACATATATACGTACATATGTATGTATGGACATACATATATACATAGATACATACATACATACATACATACATACATACATACGTACATACATAAATACATGCATACATACATACATGCATACACACACATACATACATA
>JANTCA010028315.1:0-22075 GCA_024741275.1 Chironex yamaguchii | reverse complement strand
GTGATGATGATGGTGATGATGATGGTGATGATGATGGTGATGATGATGGTGATGATGATGGTGATGATGATGGTGATCATGATGGTGATGATGATGGTGATGATGATGGTGATGATGATTGTGATCATGATGTTGGTGACGATGACGATAACAAAGAAGATTCAAAGATAATAAAGAGAAACAAGAAGAAAAAAGATGGTGATGACTATAAAGAAGAAGAAGGATAAGGAGGAAGGGGAGGAGGAGAAGAAGAAGGGGGAGACGAGGAGGAAGAGGAATAAGAAGAAGAGGAATAAGAAGAAGAGGAAGAAGAAGAGGAGGAGGAAGATGATGATAAATGAGGGCATGACATTGGTGAGCATAAAATCTGATCTGTTTAACATCATGAAAACTTGGCCCTTCTCGCCTCAGCGACTTGCCCCTCAGACATTGCTACACGTGAACTGAATTTTAACTTCGTGCGAGATTGCGGGTCAAAAGCAGTTGTTTTCGCAACCATGAGGTTCTAAAGAATTAAAGCAATGGCAGTAAGATTCAGGAATACCAAAAATTCCACAAAAGTCTAAAAGAATTCAAGGGTGCTATGTCGATATCAGATTATTTCAACTTCCATGCGATTAACCTAAGACAGTCTGCGCTAAAATTCTCCTCACTTTTCATTCGTCCGTTGGCATGCTATACAATACTAAAAGTCCATCGGTAGACTTTCCCAGTCAAAAGGTTGGATTTAAATTATTAACCGTCCACAGAATTTAAGCTAATGTAAGTATTGTCATTAAATTTGGATTATCCGAAACGCTTTACTTAATTAATTTGAAAGGTCAAATAACACATTCCACTTACTCTAGGCGCGAAAAGTTCCTAAACCTGGACCTTATATTCAACAATGATCTATAAGTTCACTTTTAACTGGTTGATATCTACTTTGGCATTGTTAAAAATATCTAAGCACTATTATCTTAATTTGCCGACAATGGTAAAAATAAATAAAAAAGTATTCAAGCTGACAAGCCATTACTTCGGAAAGTTCATGTCAGCCTATGGTTGCCAGTACTAACGTGCTACAACAACCAAAGTATATATGCATTTACGTAAGACTATATTCGGATCTGAGAGATCATACACAAATATTGCATTTCTTACACATGCTCCTATCAAACTGAAAACAATTAAATTGGCGGGATAATCGTTCAATAGTTTTACACATTAGCCTCTTGGGAATTTGACAGTTCTGTAAAAAGCTGTCGCAATCAAAAGAAAAGAGTAACATGTTTCTAGCTAAGGAATGCATGTTTGGCTCACGTCAGATTTAATAGAGCTATACAGCATCTAGTTACCTGCCGATCTGTCAACAGACGAGTAACGAATTGAACTGATTACTATTTCTGTGCTCCACGGTAGAGAATGTCTCGCATATGTGTAAATGGGGATTACTTGAAGCTTTGCAGGCCAATTCTGCTCACAAGCTTATACGCAAACAGGCAGACAGACAGACAGACAGACAGACAGACAGGCAGGCAGACAGACAGACAGGCAGGCAGACAGACAGGCAGGCAGGCAGGCAGGCAGGCAGGCAGATACAAAGATACACCTATACACACTATACATACATCATATAGACAAACAACTGAATGAGCAGCTATTGTTGTATGACTACAATCTTTAGATCTGTTACCCAACTCGTGTCAAAAGAAGAATAACTGGTTTCTGTTTTCTCCTGTACTCGCTTGGTCCCAGTCCTACATGTCTATCGCCTATGCTATTCGTATTCTTCATCTTGTCGCACGACTAAGGCCTCGTGGATGGATCGGTATCTTCTTTAAAAGGGCGGTAAAGATACAGATTTATTTTTCTTTATCATATACTTGGGTGGATCATATACTTGCCTCACTTTACTACAATATGGTGAATCATTTATCCTATTAACAGACCTTAGCAATTTACTGCTACTTTTTCAAACATAAAAACAATGAGGTTAACAAGCGTCTCAATGACCCGTCCCGACACAATCGACTACTAACGTACAAGGCAGGTTATGAAACTACAAGGTATTGCATTCACATGTACTGCGACAAACCATTTCCCCCAAGTCTTGCACTCCACACATCCTACAGGCATTAGTAGTTGGTACATCATCAGATTTATGAACCAGAGTTTCCTGGTTCGAATCCAGCTATGGATGGAACTTTCTCGACACGGTCTCTAAATGATAATGATCATATTTCAAGGTATGAAGTCTTGATGACATTAATGAATAAAAAGTATGCAATCCATAACCTCTAGACTGTACCATCGTTACTACTGAACGTAATCCTCCCTTATAAGAAAAAATTACGTAATGTGTAAGGGCCATCACACATAGTTTGCAGCACAACTTGGTGCACCTGGACCAAACAGCTGTGAAAGAACAGTACATGCCATAGAGCAGGATAAACCTCTCATACTATGACGTTCAAATTGCAACATAATCCTTCCTGAAAGTGCTGAGTGCTAAGCCGGGAAGTATTACGCACAATTTTTACAACATCTTTGGTTTGACCTGGTGTTCAACACGTAACTTTCTTTATGCAACGCGAGTGTATTACTTCCAAGCTATAGCCAATACAAAGACAATCGAAAATAACAGAGTTTGGCAACAGGTTTTTCGCACAATGGTAAGATAAATACTAAGATAAAACCAGATTCATCTACTCTCTGTGTCTAAGACATGTATCGTTGCTCACCTCTTATTATCACTGCTCACGACTGCAGAAGCACCTCTTGACAATAATACTGAAAAAGTTTTCCCTCACTACTACCTACTCCACGCAAACTTGATTGCTCTAACAACAAAACGAAGCTTTGTAGGGACAACAAAACGAAGCTTTGTATGGGCAACAAAACGAAGCTTTGTAGGGACAACAAAACGAAGCTTTGTAGGGACAACAAAACGAGGCTTTGTAGGGACAACAATACTGTGCCAGTTCCCGAATTTCAGATTTTGCCTAGAATACCTCGGATTATCACTAACAAATTGCAGGTGTGGGCTACATACGTTTAATTCAGAAATTTAAGAGCAGCACTGACTCAAATTCCGCTTTGAACTCGGTACCACCCATCTTCTTGTAAAGCACACGTCTTATCAGGGTAAAATGTTACAAAATCCATGCAACATTCATTGACTAACAATCCATCACACAACATCTAATCGTGATGCTGAAGATCTTCGAGGTTCTATCGTTTTATGAGATTAGCGGCATGTCACTGGATCGAATTACGAAAGAAAAGCGTATCAGGGCGCTAGACAACAAATTACAGTATAATTGACAATATTGGCAATATGTTATCTAAAGAAATTCAGTAGTAAGATTATGGATCGAGCAAGTAAATGCGAAACTCGACCCAGAGGTATCTTCTGAACCATTTTTTCATAAAAAAACGCAACACGTAGCAGTGAAAAATTGTTATTAAACTAATAGCAGTAGTAGCACTGCCCGCTGCCCCTAAGTGGAACTCCAGCATACCACCCACCCACCCTTAATACAACAATATTTTGGGGCCTAAATAAAGGATGACTCGTTTTCGTATCTGGAAACCGCATTAATCCGAAGACGACGTTAGTACGAGCAACGGCCACCTCCCAGAGTTGTTAGTAATTGCTTGGCTTACAAAGATACGCCATTCTCTGAGTAGTCAAAACGTAAAAAACGCAATGGGTGTGTGAGAGAGAGAGTGTAAAAGTCAATGCTCTTGAGAGGAAATGTGTGTGTGTGTGTGTGTGAATGTGTAGCAAGTGAGTGATTATCTAAGAGCCAGTTAGTAGGAGTGAGCAGGAATGTGTGTGTATATATGTATTTATGTAGGGGTAAGTATGTGTAAGAGTGTGTGCGAAAGAGAATGAGAGAGAAGAGAGAGTAAATAAAAGAGAGCCAGTGATGTTGACAAGAAATAAAGTTCTAGAATTCGTAGACTTAAGTTGAGGTCCTCTTGCACCTCACGACGTAAAGGCGTCAAGTTGTTGCCCTCTTCTCTGACCATCGAGAACTCTTCTATGTCCAAAGCAGTTGATGTTACCTAAATTTGGGTCATCTTGTAAATTCGTGCGCAAAATGCTCATATGTCTTTTTCTGCGACGGAGGCTCTGTGGTACTATCCAGTTCATCGCTGTTTTAGAGTGTCGATAGTCAGGGAGGCATGGGATATGTCTAAGAGATATGCTTCTCAAAGGAAGAAATTAGACGTGTCAATAATGGATAGAAACGGTGGAAAAGCCAAATTTTAATCATTGCTAACTACACTGCTTAGAATACATCTGAGGCCATGGGCCAGTGAGCACAGCTTATACATTACTGTTGCAAGAAAGAACATCGAAACGTTACGTATTTACCAGATGTTGGGCTCTGAATATTGAATATCAATGCTGCTGCGCGTATCACACATAAATCACACATAAATCAAGCATAAATCACACATAAATCACACATAAATCAAGCATAAATCACACGTGTACCGTCTGCAGTTCTTTCATAAAGCCACAACCAATCTCACGGTCAACAACCGTCTACACTTTCTTTGTGTCGTCCCTGCATCCTTTATAAGGATTCCTTCCAGAAATAGCAATTATAATGGCAACAGGGCAGTATCAGGCTATATTGTCCTCACCACAACGTACAATAACAGCTTATCATCGAATGATTTGTCTATTTGTTTTAACCTTTTTGCAGGACTAAGCACAATACAGCGCGGTAAGGTTATTATATAGGAAATAGGATATATACACTATATCCACCCTACTGTAAAGGGAAACGATCCATCCGCGAATATTAGTCTCACAAAGTCCTAACCTAATGTACTATTTCACGACAGGAATGCATTAATACAACTGATATTGCCACAATTGACTGTCCGTATTACCGTAATATAATTATGGACTATTATTTCTGGTGTTAAGAGCATCACTGAGGCCAGATTGAGGGATGATAACATCAATTCGTAAGACGTGACACCGTAACATGAAATTGCCATCAGCAGTGTGTGATTGCAAAAATCTTATATCAATAAGGCTCGTCAGTGAGCCTTGCTACCACCACCCTACTAGTTGCAGAAAATTGTACATAGCATAAATAATGAAATGAAACTAAACTTACCAATTAAAAAATATAGTGAAATTTGGACACACGCATTTCATAATAAGAATTAAGTTAAGGCAGTGTGAAAAGTAATTATGACAGTCAAACACGACAAAATATCCACCAAGTTTGGCCAGGCTGGCAACTACTGCATAATTGAAAGGGGGAACTTGATCTACTAAACTAGAACACAGCAGACCCGACCTCTATAGTTTCATTGAACCAGTTGATTCCTAGGATTGTGTGCTGTGGTGTGCCGTACTGTCCTGTGACTTATAGCTAAAAGTGAACACGATAAGGCTCACAAACAATAACAAATTTACATTACGTTAACAGTGTATCGCTGAATTGCCAACTTAAGATTAATGGTTATAACGTTTGAACAGATAAAGGAATTAGGTCGAGAAGTTAGTTAATGAGATGGAAGGAATGTCAGACAGCAAATACAGTAACTGGGTTAATCAACTCAAATCTGTATTACTTTGTCAAGCGTTCGTTATTATTAATCGGCTGGAACAATAAGATCAGTGTTCTTAACCTCCAAACTTCCTTTGATTTCAGGTACACTGACCTCAAAGACATTGTCCTCGTCCTCTTCGTACAGATTATCCACTGGACTGCTGGGATTTGGTATCTATTTGTTTAGACAGAGTGATCGAAGAGTCACCAATTAGTTTATGTAAACATGAGATAAGGTCTCTTTACAGCTGTGAAGTGTGAAGCATTAACTGGTACATCATGGTGCATGCAGCAATGTGTAGCAGAAGTGTCAGTATAAAAAGGAGCAAGAAGAGAAGAAGGCCCCAAACAGAACAGAGTTAATACAGCAACAGAGGTAGAAAGTGGAAAAGAGATGAAGAGCGAACAAGAAGGTAAGAGAGGATGTTGACAAGAGTGCAGAGGAGAAGATGAAAAGGAGAAAGAGAAGAGGGAGGAGGATTAAGGAAATGGAGAAGAGTAGGCAGGGGAGGAGGGAGAAAATATGGGAAGGAGGAGGGAAGAGGAGGGAGAAATGGAAGGAGGAGGAGAAAGAGTGGCAGAGGGAGGAGAAGGAAGGAAAGAGGGAGTATGAAGAAGGAAGGAGGGAATAGAAGGAAGGGAGAAAAAGTGGAAGAGGAAGAAAAAGGGAGGAGAAAGGAAAAGGGAGGAGAAAGGAACGGGAGGAGAAAGGAAAAGGGAGGAGAAAGGAAAAGGGAGAGAAAGGAAAAGGGAGGAGAAAGGAAAAGGGAGGAGAAACGGAAAGGGAGGAGAAAGGGGTCTGATGAATAACGAGAATAATAATTACAAGCAGGGAGAGTAAAGAGGACGACATGAAGCAACAAAGAGCTGAATAAAGAGGGAGATGTAGAAGGCGAGGAAGGAAAGGAATAGTTGGCCAATACTTCACACTAGAGCCGGATCTTATGAACGTGAGTGAGTACGTGCATATGTCTGCTTCTTGGTGAGTAGACGTTTTGGGTGTTAGTGCGTTATCACTGGATGTGTTAATATATGCTTGGAGGAACAAAGAAAACTCGTCACATCAAACAGCTTATGAACAATTAATAAACATTTCCTGGTGACAAAATAATCCCATGCACTACATCCTTCAACGTAATAATGAGTTCTGTGATTACATTAAACTGAGTCCATACGATAATAGAAATATAGCAAAGTATATCAGTAAGACGACATTAGAGAATTTCATAGTGAGCTGTTTTTTCCAAAGCCTTTTCATTTCAACGCAATTTGCACGGTACAGCCAAAATGGAAAATAAACGAGGATAGACAATCTTTTCACTACTTTTCCAAAAACTTACAATTGTCATGTGATAAAAGTGTCTGTTTGAATGCACATATACTGACAAATCACTGAGACATAAGTAAATCAAACAAACGGTGAACATGGAACAGTTTATTGATTTATATGTCTGTTTCTTGCACAGCAACACAACACTGCCTCCCAGTAGCTAATACAGTCTTAGAGAAGGAAAGGTGCAACCATCGATCACACCAAGAACATCAGCAATCCATTTTCTGCAAGGAATTTAACTGTACTTATGACTATTAGCAGTCACAAATGTGTCAAGACAAGGCGAACAATGTAGTGTTACATGCACTGATAAAAAAGCAAAAATGTATCTCTTTTTATACTTATACAAAATATCGGAAAAGGCAATACAAAGAAAAACAAAATACCTCTTTTTCCAGTTCTTCCGATGCTGTCAAGTCCACACTGGCTCGATTTCTTCCGAGGATACGAAATCGACTTACCACAGACACCTTCCGAAGCGATTGCTAAAAGTTTAAAAGAGAAATTCACAAGGCTAACAGTGTTACGAAAAATCTAAATAACATCTAAACTTGAAACCTAATAGCTATACTGAATACGTCTTGTCACAGCTCAATAGACCAACCCAAAATGTTTTATTAAAGACTATGTGAGTGGTCTTTAATGCCTTTGGCTCACAAGCAAAACAAGAACCTTGGAGCGATGCACTGGTTTTGACAAGTTGATGTTATAGCGACAATTAATGTATGATGTTAAAGAGACAATTAATCTAAGCAACTATTTGTCACAGATAAACAAGAAAGCTGTTTTAAAAATCAGAAACGAATAAAACTGAAAGGCTAAGTAAAATACAAGGTAATCAAGTTGCGTTGTTGACCATTGTCAATTGAATATAATTTGAAGCAATGCGTTTGATAGTTATGGAAAAAGTGTTTTTGCGGATTAATCAATAATAAATGTAGCTTGCAAAATAATGCAAGTAACGACGCTTGCTCTCGCATATTCAGGCGAAGGTTGGAATCGAGTACACAGGGAGTCAGACGTCGAAATCATGCACGGCATCGGTGGTGGCGGTGCAAATTGCCAACTGACTCAATTGAAACAATTTTATCGCCAAACAAAGTTTTACTTTGAGTACAAACAGAAAATGGGTCCTAAACAGCCTACGACTTAACTGAGCAGGCACGGCCTATTTTTTCTACTCGCTGTTAGCACAAATCTTACCAATTTAAATACAAATTGATATTACCAAAAAGCAAAAGCATACAATTTAATCCTCAAGGACGAAAAGGCATGTTTAAAATTAACTATATATCAACTTAACCGCGTTTGTTTCATGTCCTTTTAATTTCCACTTTTTACATTGTCACATTTGAAGTTCAGTGGCCAGTTATGCTAACAGTGATGTCGATATTCTGCCATACAACTAAAACACTATGGCACGCAAATTCGCGAATGGATCGATATTATTTTTCTTCCAAAGGGCTGTAAAGTCATAGCTTGCTTCTAAGTAATAGTCTTGCCCAATGGCACTACTTTCAAGTGGATCAGTTTACAGTTTACAATTTCCAAGAAATCGTAAATGTAAGAAGTGTTTGTCTTTGAAATCCATAACAAAGATTAGAAACATTCTTGGTTACCTGCCATCGCCGTCGAGCTAAAAACGCCTTGAATCCTGTTGTTTTTATAAGTGAATTATGATGGGTCTGGAAAAGGCAAAAAGCAAACGCTCAAAAAAACAAGTACGGTAAAAAAAAGAACGAAAAAAATTAGTCATTTAAAAAATTTTTATGATACGTGGTTTAGTGCTAAGGCTCTCAAATTTTTTCTGACATTCCTGAGGTAAAATCTCAATGCTAGTGTGAAAGGCAATACAGTTCACTTCATGTATAATGCACATTACTTCCTGTGCATATATTACTTCTGAGAAACGTTTTATTACGATACTTTCAGTCAAAGAGATCAAAATTCTGCTAGGGCAGGTCAATTTCCCGTTAAATCATTGCATCTATACCTATATTTCTTTTACTATTCGCATAGTCCGGTTCCCACCTAATCCACCAATTAATGAATGCCAAAACCTTGCGATATTTGTTGTCATCAGAACGTTCTTTTGCGTCACAAACAAGAAAGTTAAAATTTACCAATCTATTAACAACAACCTAAAAACATGCTTAGAAGCTTTTTTTGTCTGACACTCTTCAGAGTATGAACCGTCAGAAAGGAAAGCATAGATTTACTTGGCCAGTTTCGACCTCTGTGTCTTAGGAAAAGGTTGCCATACATCTATACCGTCCTTTCTGACGATTCATACTCTGAGGAGTGCCAGACAAACAAGATTTTAAGTATGTTTTTCTCGCAATGTCGCAGATTTTCAAGGAGATTTTCAAGTTTGTACTACAAAAAGATTGTTCAAACAAAAGAACCCTTCCAAAAATCCTGAATCCAAGTCTAGAAACCAACTATGGAGATCTGCTTACTGCGGTTCAAACAAAAGTGATTACAATTTGGTGACCAATGATTAGGACACGAAGTCATCTTGTCCTTTCTTCTTTGGCATCTAGGTGGAAGTGTCCAGTGTAAACTGATTTTCCTAGATGTCATTGTACGAGACCAACCAAACAGTTTCTGTAAACAGCAATGTAAGTGAGAGATGTGTAGGGATGCACTTTTATACTGAATTCAATCGCCTATAGGGTGGCTGAGAGATGATGATAATAAGTAGTTCTCCATTGGGAACAAATATCAAGCTACAGCACACTACGTCATACCTGTGGTAGTATCCATGGATGATTTAAACAATCTTGAACTGTATTACGCGCCCTATAACAAAAACACTAATCTCAGACAACAATAACGAAAACAACTAAACTGAAATGACCACCACATTACTCTACAGATAAAAAGTAAGCAACACTTAAGGAATATACTATACATTGGATTACCTTAGACGTGCAACTTAATAAAACACACCTTGTAATCAAAATAAAAAAAATTCTACATGTAAAATACGTCTGGAGTCAACAGCAACCAATTCTTCACACAAGACTACATTTTGTGGTATATGGTGTTTAAAGATTCAATACTTATCCTTCGTACGAAAACTCACTCGTTAGATTAAAAATTTGTACTTCTTCCAGTGACAACGTCAGTAATGCCTATAACACTACTGTAATCTGCCTTATTGCAGCAACGTGAAGAGTGGTAATTGACGTACTATGATTTAACATATCTCAGAGTATATAGGTTACATCGTATACGGTGTTTTTTTACCACTCTCTGTACTGCTGGACTCACCACAGATGCATTCTGGCAATACAAATCTCTATCCCTTTACTAACGATGCGTTTTCTTTGCCATGATTTAAAACAGCTGCAAACATTCATATTTTCCTTGCTTCCTGTGCCAAGGGCAAAAATTGGGCATCTTCAGTTCATACACGCATCTATGTATTTATCATTAGATTATAAGATAAATACATAAATACATATATGGGAGGCTAGGGGTACCTAAGATTACATGCAAATAGCAGTTGCAATTTAAATACACACGTGTTACAAAACACTAGTGCAAAACGTTTGATTGTTGTTTCAATTCCTGTTTGCATTACATAGTTTATATGGAAACAAACTAAATAACCTTCAACACCCGCTGCTACGACTAAATACTGCTGACTTAAATGCAACATGAAAACAAATCAAAATAGCATTCTTACGATGGCTTTTTTATGAGTAAACTTCTAATGAAATCAATCGCTTCCGGACTCGTGCTATCAAAGTATTCTTCATCAAATTCGTAATCCACTGCAATGATATTATGATACGTTTCTTGCATATCATCTCCAAGAAAAGGCGATGCCCCGCTCAATCTAATAAAATAGAAGTGGTGACAGAAATAATTTACTATTAGAACAGTGTAAGTCCATACCAAATCGCCAATCGCAAGACAAAGCTTTCCAACATACTGTTTTTATCAAATTTTTCACTCGCACGCGGTTGATGTCACCTTCATGGCACGATTCTTCTTTTTGCTTGTCGATGCTATTAACCCTCAATCTTATTTTATCCTGAAACTCCGATCTCACTTTACAAGGGATTGGTAAGATGTCAGTACATAAAGAGACGCAGAGACATAATCCCATCTGTAGATGGATTCGAACCAGTTTCCTTTTGTTCGTGAGAGCTCACATAAAGACAACCATACAGCAAATAAAAGCACGAAAAGAAAAAATGCACGCACGTATACACATGTACAAAAACATTATGGCATATACACTATACAAAACAACTGAATCACACAATACCCGTAATGCCCTATACCAAACACGATATGCAAGAAATCTACTCAGTACCAATGCACACGAATCAGTAAGTAATTCTGCAGCCTTGTCCTACACCTTTACTTTTATTTCAAATTGCGAGGAGTGATAACATACAGGCAATCTGCTATTCTTAAACCACATAGTATAAAATGGTTAAACGCACTTGATATCCACTTGATATTACTAACCTGCAACCCTCCCCGTTTCTCAAGAGGCAGCTGTTTCCAAATTTCAAATTGCAAACCAGTTGCCGTGTAAGTCACTGGCAAAACTTAATACAAGAACAATGGAGACCCAAAGAACTTTATCAAGGATTACAAAATAACTACGTAGGGGCCTGCACAGCAGTGTAGCAAACAAGGAGGCAGTATTTATACTGTACAGTAACAACGAATATACACTATGTGAATACAAGATAAGAGAATAAACAATAGATGTTATCATCACTCACAAAATGTATGTCATGACTCCAATTGCCCTACGACGGAGAAATATCAAAATATCAAACAAGAGCGAACGAGATAACTTTGAAAGCATATTAACATTCGTTTCAACAGGAGACAAAATCGACTGACTATAATATGCAACTGGATAACTGTAAAGCAAGCTTGAGAATGACTTGGGGGACACTTTTCACCGAATATTGACAAACCAACAGTCTGTTATTCTAGGAAATTATCGAACGTCAGTGATGTCGAATTCAATTTTCTATTTTGATTTAAAGTAAATAGTGTAACTGAAATAAGGTTACAATCTCTTTATTACAAATAACAGCAGTTCATTGCTAATGTCACATAACGACGAAATGTAAACATCATTTGACTGCTATCAAAAATAAAGCAAATAAAGACAGGCCGAATTGTGGACGAACCAGATGACAAAGACACAGGAAACATGCACAGTAGGAAAAACCTTTTAAAGCCGTAAAAACGTAAACTAAATAAGCAGAAAAGACAGCAAGAACAAGTAAACCAAACAAACTTTGCCAAGAGAAGCTTGTATATAATAAGAAGCGACAAAATCAACGGTTTATCCTGAATTCATGATTCACACACGTAACATTCAATAACTTGCTACCACAGCTACATCTTCTGGTATCGTAAAATGCGGAGTAAAGCCATAAGTACCACAAAACGCACCTTCATTACTAAAAGTATACATCTATTTCTTCAGCAATTGAAGAATTCTATTATTGAGCTTAGGGTCTACCAATTCTTGGGGGGAGTAAAAAGGACTGTTTGACTCAGAATGAAATGCGTTAGATCGGTTCGAACCTCCGGTGGTCACAAACATAACTTTACTTGTAGCTAACAACAACAACAAGAGCAGTAGTTGGCTGATGTGAATTTCTAATATTTACTAGTTATCGACTTACCACATATCTGTAAACGGCCCAATGGCATCATAGTTTATTACCTCGGGTGCTAGAAAGGACAAAGGCAGTGATGTCATTGAATTATTTGGTGGCCAGAGAACGCGAATGATACACAAAAGTAAAGGCATTAAACCATAGAAAATGAGCTAAAACTGACACAAATGTTGGTGAGAAAAAGTAAGAAGAAAGAAAGAAAGAAAGAAACGGGAAGGAACCTCAAAAGAAAGAGAACAGGAAAAAAGATAAATAAAAGAGTAGAGAGAAAGTCTGAAGAAGAAAGAGCGAATGAAAGAAGAAAGAACGATAAGAAGTCCTTTTACCACAGTCCTTTATCACAGTCCTCTTACCACAATCCTTTTACCACAGTCCGTTATCACAGTCCTCTTACCACAGTCCTTTTACAACAGTCCTCTTACCACAATCCTTTTTCCACAGTCAGTTATCACAGTCCTCTTACCACAGTCCGTTATCACAGTCCTTTCGCAGTGCTTTTAACATTGTCTTCTTAACCACTGTCTTTTTATTACTACTCCTTTCCCACTGTCTTATACCATTTCTGAAGGACTTTTAGGTAGACCGGAAGGAAATTTCTGTTGTTCACACAGTAAGATCTTTCAGCACCACCACAAAATATCAAGGAAGCAAAATTATAGCACTCGTGTCATACCAAGATCCACTATGCTCCTATGTCAACCATTGTAGTAACTCAGAACACATCGAGGGATATTCTTTCAGTGTTAAGCTACCAGACATAATCTGCCAAAACAACCTACTATCTGTATGGACTACTGGATATACAGCAGAACAAGTCTAGAATATACAGCTGCGTATCATACATTGGATGCAATACATTGTATACAGGAAGATAATACACACACCATATGGTAAAATACAAAATATAATCATAGTTTGTATCATATTACATTCACTATCAATCATGGGCAGCAGTATGCGGAGAAAGTGTGTTGCCGATGCTCCACTTCCCCTCTTGGCCCACTCAACAGTTGCCAAGGGAAAGAAATGGTTAACACGATTGACACATGGCTCAGACTGGAGGGGATACCATATTCTGAATGAGACCATGCCGACATCTGAACTCGGGTCCGTCCTTCCTGTCTGGTTGTGTTCCCCTAGCTTTCGCCTAATACACACAATCACAAGGCCGCATGTATTGGCCCATAACTGAAATGGTATTTTACTCAAGGCACCAAGACTAGCCTTGCCTGAAAAGGCACAACGTGCACGGCAGCAGGCGCATGCAGCTTAACATCGTACCCAGGAAATACCACATATACCATAGGATATATGGTATAAAGCATAATCATCATTTGTATCACGCACTGCACTCACAATCAAGTATTAGGGTGAGCACGTTAAATAAAGTAGCTGCACTCCCAAAGTATGTAAACATACTTTTGCCCTAACCATAGGATACTGGTGGTAAACAACGAAACATAGGGGTACGAGAATAAAAAAAACAAACAAAGACAAGTGTCTACTGTTAAGGTCATTAAAAAACAACTACCAACCAACAAATTCAGGTGTTCCCATCATTTCTTTCAGTTCTTGCCCTTTAATAAGTCTTTGAGCAAGTCCAAAATCCACCAATTTGATTGTCTTGGAGCCTTTTTCTTTCAGTACTATATTTTCAGGCTTGTTACCCAAACACAAAGAAACTTAAAGTTAAAAAATCATCATCATAAAGTAACTTAATTAAAACAATTCTTTAAAGAAACGAGGAGCAACATTTAATGTCATAATGTAGAACTTTAAAACAACAACACCTTTCCTAACACGTATTGGTAAGCGAAAACGAAGTCACTTTAATTACTCTAATACTGATATGAAAGAATCAGATATTGGAGACTCGCCAACCCATCACACCTAATATTCCTTTAAGGTTGCTTTGCTATTACGTCTTGCAATTGCATTGACAACGAATTCACTCTTCCAAGTATATAGGGTATCAAACCAGTTGGTACACAACTTATTACTTTGCAAAATCATGTGAAGGTGAAACAATCTCATATATACAACACAGTGTATTCATCTGACAATTCATGATGTAGTGCAGTGCATGTTTTGGATATCCTAGGTTATTAAGGTTAATTACAGAAATTGTGATGTGCCATCAAACGGTTTTGCCAATTTCAAGTACGTTAGTTCATTTGCATTTGGCCCGCACGTGACAGCATTATTGTACGAGGTGGGCCATGCTTAGTTTACACCAGGCCACCTTGTACTTGAGTTTGCTATCTGAAATAGGTTGACTTTATGTCTACTTAACTTAGCTTACACAAAAACGTTTACAGAACACAAGACGAAGAAGACTTCTTTGGAAATAAAGACGAGTAATACTGGTTCACATGAAACATCACATCACTCCAACATACCAATGTGCCAACTTTGACAAAATGCAAAGCAACAATACGTAATTAATAAATAGATGAGATGATGGAATATAAGACAAACAAGATGATGAAGAATTTGTGATGAGTTGTAAAACTGGACACCACATCCTTGAACTTCGTATTCCTTCACTGCTCTAAAGACCAGGTTGATAGGTCTCTCGAACTGGCGAAACATTAACACATAACAGGAAATTCCTTCACCGAACAAAAGGAATGCAGAAATATTAAATAACCCTATAATATTTACGTACTTTGATATCTAAATGCACGATATCCTTTTCGTGTAAATGGGCCACTGCATCAAGAACTTGTTTCGTATAAAAACATGCATCATCCTCCGTAAGATACTCGTGCTCACTGATTTCTTCGAATAGTTCTCCTCCCAGCATCCTTCATGAGAAAATACTTGATAAGTAGGGCATGAAAACACTACATTAGCATAAAAAATATTGCAAGGAGACGGGGGAACTATAAAGACACAAAAAATAGTACCGCGGGGCTAGTATATGACTAAATAGGAAAAAATTGTAACTTGAAAACCCTTTTGAAGAACACAAAGATCCATTCATGGATCCATTCTCCAGTATAATGTAAATTATCTCAATCGTTAGTGGGCCTCATATTGTGATCCCTTTCGTAAATTACCAGACTTCCTGAGGAATTGGCAAACTCTACCTTATACACACCACGTTTGCACGAAAGACCACCAAGCATAGAAGTGAGGTTAAGCAAAACTTCGTAAAAGACCGGGTTCGAGTCTTGATGGAAGATTGACCTGCGTCTTCACTTCATTCTTACTTGTGTGAAGCCTCTCTATAAGTCGACTTCAAAAAACTAATATAAATAACGTGGCAAAGAACTAATATAAATAATAATAATAAAATGATGATGATGATGATGACGATGACCTCTGCTGCTGCTTCTTCTGCCGCTGCTGATGACGATGACGACAACGACCACGAGGATGATGATGATGAAGGTGATGATGACTGATGATTATGAAAATATAAAGATAGCCATAATGACAGCGATGGTCGTATAATGTGATATATAAACATGAATCAAATGACTCGAATAATACTACTTACAGCTCTAAAACCAACGTAACTTCATCTTTGGTTTCGAAAACTTCTATCAACTTGATGATATTTTCATGGTCCAGTTCAAGTAATATAGACGCCTCCCGGGCAATCAGTTCACGACTCAGGCCCTGTTTACTGGCACGTGTTCTTTTCTTTCGAACACATTTGGCAGCATATTCATGTCCAGTATCCTTGTGTGTGCACCGTCGAACGACCGCAAATTGGCCCCTGAAAAAAATAAGTAAACTGACTTTTAAATTACTTTCCGTACATTGGATCGTTCTGCCGACACAAGCGGTAAATCCCATCAGACGGGTCCGCCCACGCTTGGAAATATATTTCACTGTAATAGTTATTTTTCGAGAGGACAATACTACCACAATAGGTTCACTGAGAAGGAAATAAGGGAACTTAAACTCGAAACTCTTAGACCGAGTCAACAGTCAAACCAACAACAGGCATACCCATCAGTCTCAAAGGCCAATGTCCAAAGCCACTTGCTGTCCAGCCAGTAACGTACGACGAGCGATATTTTAAGTTCATAGTAACACAAGCCAGTCTCCGACTTTGGGTAAAGGGTAAATTCGTTAATTACAGTAATTTTATGTCATGTCAGATACAACTATAACAGCTAGAAGAGTGACAAATGAGTGTATCTGTTGCATGCATGTGGTCAACTATTTTATTCTATGGTTTAATCACTCATTTTTACATGTGTTGTTGGGTATCCGCCTTAATAAATGTAATACAGTAAAAGCGACTGAGAATGTCTAAAAAGCAAAAGCTCACTTTGCTTACTTTTGATAACTGTTTGACCAGCAAAATTTATGATATTCAAGTCCCGTTCTATCACTCTATTTGGTCACTAACGTTCTATTCAAAGTTAAACAAAGACCATTAGCAAATTCACCAGAAGGCAGGTATGTAAATATAGTATGCATATACCGTCACCTGGTGCACATGTCATATTCATAGAATATTGATTAAAAGTTTTAAACTGCATTACTAGTCATTTGCTGAAACATCATATTTGAAAAAGCAGAGCAGTTGATACTCAAACGAACAGAATCATAATGGATGTTTACAATTACGGTCCAAACAGCTAACTCTAATAAATTTGTTCCAAAGTGCGCCATATCTAGTTTAGTCACTTACCTGTTGAAGCCAAATATAAACAGATTCATACCGACACCTAAAATAAGCACATATATCTAATTCGAAAATATCCCGTCAAAGCACCAACACAGTTTGTAAATACAATTTGTAACATGCTCCCGATATAGCACAGCCTTACTATACCACTGTCACCCTGTCAGACTGTCCCATTAAACCATATTCACACTGTGTGACTGTCCCACTAACACTATACCATTGTTTCACTGTATCAGTATATCACTACACCACTGGTCCATTGCACCTTATTTGCATTCCTATGCCTATAATCATTGGCGTCGCAACGGCGTGGACTGGGATGGTCATGTCCACCCCAGTCTTCCCAAAGGTCGATTTTCTAATTTCTCGAAATCCCTTGAAAAAACTTGCAAATAGAAAACTTGCTTTGTAAAGAAAAGTAGATTAATTTGACGTTCAAAATCATTAAATTAACATTGCTTTTTTCTTCCTCGTAAATAGATAATCGATGTACTTCACTGTTTCGATTTTCATTCTTGCAAAAAAGCCCCCGTTACGAAAAATGCTGCTTGAGAAAGTTGCTTTTCCAAAAATTTCGAAATAGATTTACAATATATAAAAAGGCGTTTCCCACGTTTTCTGAGAGTCTGAAGGACGTGGCCGCGCAAATTTTTTTGTCCACCCCAGTTTTTGGGGGCTGGCAACGCCACTGCCTAGAATCAGTTTATATTTTAAAACTCGCCCAGTCAAGAAGAAGGCACATATTACTTGAGTCTGTTCCGTCTTGCTGTGTTTACTTGTTAAATAAAAGTTATGTATCTATTTTTCATAACTACTATCTAGCCTTCCTATTATTTTTGTTTTGCCTTTGCTCCCACTCCTGTTTCGAACCTCAAATTAAACGACAAATGTCTATTAAGAGAACATTTTTAAGTTGGTCCCTCCCATGCATAATACGTCTTGTAACTCCAGCATAACTCTTGAAATACTATCTGCATTCAATATTGTTTAGTACACGGAGCATTTCTGCTGTCCGATAATCGCGAATCTAGTTGCAGTTACTACAAACAGGCGGCCACTCAGTCGAACGGTCATTTTCCGCGGTCTGACACGGAATATTTCCACTTAAGCGAGTTTTCCGCCGATCTTTCCCGCTTTATAGCTTCTATAACTTGATTCAGTGCTGGCGTGGTCAATTATTACAACCTTATCTCGCTCACAACATCGGACGACCAAGCAAAATTTTCCCGCTTAAATCATACGACTTTTCTCCCAGCAACTCAAGAGCTTCGCTTGTTCGATTTCGAAAAACAGACCAAACAAGATAATCCCTGACATAAATTCTGTCAGATAATCTTTGATTTGGTGATACAAATTTCCAACAACGTGGTAGCCTCCACGCTGTGAGCATGTCGGGGGTAACTCAAAAACATAACTAGACTTAGTAAAGTAACTTAACTGTCAAGAAACGAGGTCCTCCTGGTATAGGAATTGCGCCGTTTACATTCTTCGCCAAGGTCGTATTCTCTAAAATCTCGTGTTACCGCTGTGTATATCGTAATTCTCTTCGATACATATCATCAATTTTGTGTCAAAAACCTTGATTAAACCCAAACCCATTACACCGGTTTAGACCCGCCGAATTCTCTCGTCCGTGTATTTTGAGGAAAAGTCAAACTCCACTTATGAGCAGCCTAGTTTAATTTAAAATGTTCACAAATACTGACTTCCTTGGTGATCTTTACTGTTTTAAAAAA
This sequence comes from Chironex yamaguchii, assembly GCA_024741275.1. Taxonomy (NCBI): domain Eukaryota; kingdom Metazoa; phylum Cnidaria; class Cubozoa; order Chirodropida; family Chirodropidae; genus Chironex; species Chironex yamaguchii. The sequence continues at coordinate 3,119 of JANTCA010028315.1, read as the reverse complement.
AACAGCAAAAAGAGTTAGCTATACAATAGTCATGAGGTGTATTCAAAGTTTTTCAACAAATCTGAAACCACACTAGAACAACTTTTCTACGGGATGTCCTCATGGATAAGAGTTCGCAGCAAGTTGGCCGTGCATCTCAATATTAATGCGACACAAAATGTCTTAGGTCAGCGAGGCGCTCAAGTACTTTCACCCAAAGAATAAAATTTTGCTAAACTAGAACTTCAAAACGGAAAATTTTCCGTTTCCCGTCCTTTTCATATGTTGCTGGCGAAGTTTCTAGTGAATGTGTAAAGATATAATGAAAGCGAATGGAAAGTTGTATAAAAACAGAAATGACAGTCATGCCTTAGTTTGACCACATTGGCGTTGCAAGAGTAAAACTAGCTACATCCACTTACCTAACCGTACACTAATGCACTTCTCTAAAGACAAAAGGTAGAAAGGTTAAACGTCGTATGTCTCTTGATCACTGTGTTGGCTTTTTATAAGCGGAGATGAAGGCAAATTAAAATATAACGTTACAATAGCAACCAAAAAAAGAGCTAAACATGAAAAGTGCCACCTATGGAAGCGGTGCGAAATTGGTACACTATTTTTTATAAGCAACTTAGGATTTTGGTGACATCTTAAATTGCTTATTTTTTAAACTAACTTTGGATCTAAAGTTGCTTAATGGTTGCTTAATTATTCTCGATTTATTTTACAGTATAATTGTTTAAGAATAAGGTTAAAAAAGAGGCATCGTTTGAAACAGGCTTTTATTAATTGAACATATCAAAAATATTTCCATCATCAATCTCTTCATCGTCCTCCTGTGGTAAAATGTCTAGTGGGTCATTCCTCACCTTGTCTGGCAAAGGAGACAGCTTCAGTTGGATTGCAGTTTAGTTCCTGTGTACAATCTGGTTGTCAGTACGAGAACAGAACTCAAAATTCATTTGAGTTGCTTATCCTCACAAACGTCCAGAATTGAAGTTGCTTAAGCATTTTACAAATCGAGTTCAGTTACTTATAAACGAGTTTCTTATTAAAAAAAATAGTGTAGTTGTCCAAATAATCATGTAGGGAATGCACTCCTTGTTCGTACATCGCTCTGCGTATTGGAGGAGTTTGGTGATGCAGCCTTGGTAGGGATTAACTGCTGCAGTTGCATTAACAATAATGACGTAGTGAAAGGCTGCACCGTGTCATACTGAGTATGACTTAATATTTTCATAGCTATGCTCTTTTCACAAATGTAAGTGGTTTTGCAAAAGATGAATGTTTCTGTTGATATCACAGTAAGATAAGGAGAGGACGAAAAGCAACATCTTTTAGCATGACCCATCGAAACCAGCAAATAAAAATGCCCTTCATGCTTCGAGGATAATCAATAGCACTAGCAGGCTCTTATTTAGCACCAGAAAGTGGCGTCTGAGCTCCTCGTGTGAAGTACTGCTTAGCAATGAAAATGATGTATGATAGCCACATTCAAACGTGGTAGAACTGTACACAAAAGCGCATGGGGACAGGGCTGGAGCTAAGATCTGGCTCTTACGTATTTCGGCATAGTATATAATTAAAGGCTCTCGTGAAAATGGATGGCAAGACAAAGATAGGGAAAAAACCACAAATTATTAGCACTAGTGATTAAAACATATTTGCTTCTATTTGATATGGAGTGTTACAAAAGACTACTTGGAATATCTTTGAGGCAGAGAAGAAACAATGATTATGTATGGCCTAAAATGATGGAGAACTTTAAAGATAAAAAGCAATGGCCAGGACCCTACATGTAGACTGTAGTAAGGAGAAACTGACTTTTGGGTGGACACCAAAATCGAAGAGGCTTACCATCCAGGACTTCTGAGGAGGCACGCGAGCGTAGGGAGGACCAACAAGAACCTAAAAGGAAGACAAGAATGACTGAACTGCTCTCATATTTGAAGAAGCTTGCCCTCAGACTCGCAACAGGAAAACTTGTAGGAGTGACATTTGCTAGTTACACCGACGGCCTAATAGGCTACGAGCCTAATACAGATTTTCCTGCTTTAGCTTTGCTTTTCTAATTTCAATATGTAAAAGAAAAAACCGTTGTTTTATTTTATTCTGCTATGCCATGTAGTAAACTAAATTTTCTAGAAATGAAATATTCATTGCAACATCATAACAGCCAACTTGTGGTCACAAAGGGTACATCTCCAAAGATAAACATAAAACGCCGCAAACCGCTAATGCTCAAGTTTAATTCTCGTTTAGAACCGCACTTAAACAAATTATCCCTGAAATGCTCAATTGTTACACTCTGTCTCACGATGTAGGCTTCCTGTTTACCTAGTAGCAATAACAAAGAAGGGTTGCCAAGGAACAATATGGACGATAGCTAATCAAGAAGACGAGCATCGTCAAATATTTCAATGAGTTGGGCTCCTTCATAAACAAGGCTAACTATAAAAAAGGGTTCTACTTTACTAAACTCTCCTTTTCATCTCAGAAGGTCACTTCTTTTCCCCAGCAGATTTTGGGCTTAAGTACTTCAATCTTCCAAAAAGTGTCCAAGACACAGGAGAATGAGCACTGCCGGCGTCCTGTCTCGAATTAATAAACCAGCCTCAGTTGCTTTATATTGAAACCCATGGGCAAGAACGACGCGAACGAAAGACGATCAACATTTTCCATACTAACCTACTCAGACAGACAGGTTGACGCACTGCGCCAACTATAAACGAATAGTAGAGACTCCCTAAGAACTGGGAATATAGGTTAATGATATTGTTGATGAACTTTTCCATTACTAGATCAAATTTTTGCTATTCTGGTAAGATTACGAGCGAAATAAACTTTCGAAACAAATTTAAACTATAACCCTTGGAGTACCTTACAACGAACAACAGATTGTCCTCTTTAAACGCAAAACAATCCATCCGCGAATTTTGACTCACACTATCTTCTTCACACAGCAGATATAATCTTAATGGAATTCGAATCAAATGTTAATCAAAAGGTTTGGGGGTAGCGAGACAGGAGGAAAATGGGGGAAGGGGAAAGGGATATGGCAAACTATTTATACGAAACATGTAGCAAAACTAGCCAATAGTAAACAGGAAAGGAAACATTATTTTCAAGGCGATTTTCAA
>JANTCA010028314.1:22130-43984 GCA_024741275.1 Chironex yamaguchii | reverse complement strand
GCAAGTGAGCGGCGACGCAACTTTTTTTATTGAACAGATTGCAAAGTGTTGAACAGCAAAGTGTAAAGTTCTTCCAGGACAAGAGACTGGGATTGTCTCAGCCCTTCTCCTGTTGACAGAAGTGTTATTTTAAAACGTATACACAAGGCTTTTATCCTTTTAATATGTCCTCTGAATACGCCATCTATTATTTAATCAAAGGAGTAGAATGACTGCTCAAAGACAGCCATATTGGCAGTAGCACTCTTGGTGATTGCATCAGTAGCTATGGTAGTATAGCAGAATATGATCGAGGACGAGACGAAGAAGAGCAAGAAAATGAACAAGAATGAGACATAGGAATAGCAACTGTTGTTGTAGCATCAAACTTTTATTGACAAAAACATTCGGTACTGACTATATCTTGTCCCTGAAATTACTGAAATTGTGCCAATTGCTACGTGATATAGGCCGATATTCAAAAGTTTGTTTTCAGCATTTCGTGCGATCAATCTTTGAGTCTTTTAAAAAGAAATTGATTGTCGTATCAGTTTTAATTATTTTATAAGCTATGTTAACAATAGTGAAATTGTTAAACTGTCTGAAATCATGGAACTTAATGTAGAGACAGCATTTTAAAGATTGAATAGAAATAGTTGTTCATGTCAGGTGTAAAACGAAATACGTTAAAAATTCCACAATAAATGCAGAGTAGGTAGTATTATTTTCATCGTCACAAAACGAATACGACTAAAATCAGTGTCAACAAAGAAGAAAATAATCGAAAGTAAAGCAATGGTTCCTTCTAATATTAAATAATTTATAGATAAAACCATTTTTGCTCCAATGTTTCGAAGGCAGCATTTCTAAAGCCTTTTATTTACCAACAAAAGGTCAGGGTTTGGAACTAGCAGCCAGTGTTGATTACAAAAAGGTAATATAACCCAGACTTGCCAACCAAGAACTACTAAGGCTATGTATAATTAGATACCCTGTGAGAAGTCAAGATCTAGCTGAAGCACAGCAGAATAATTGTGACATTTCTGAGGTATAAAACAATAAAAAAGCTGGCAACTTAATATGTTCATTGACTAATTGATTATTGATAAATAAATTGATTGATTCAATGAAAGAATGAATGAGTTAATTATTGATTGATTGATTGATTGATTGATTGAATGAATCAATAATTGATTGATTGATTGGTTGGTTGGTTGGTTGATTGATTGATAAGTTGATATATTTCAAAATTCGTAACATAGTAACAGAGCAAAGATTGCAGAAAAGTTGCGACAAACTACTTTGCAAGGTGACGTAGGGGACTGTAGTACAATGTAACCTAACAAAGTTTTAATAATGGTCGTTAGCGAGGTAGGATGACGACTTTATTGATGAGGATTGTGAGCAGAAATTAACGGCATGTTGTACATGTTATACTGCTAAAACTTTATAATCGCTAGCAGTTAAACAGTCACTTATGAGATTATTCAATTTCCCCACAAGTGGAAATTGGGTTGTCTTTATTTGCCGCTAAACTTATCTTGAATTTGGCTGCTAACTATGGGACTTGCATTTATGGCATGTGTGTGTCTGCCCGTAATATTATGTTTGTTTGGGCTTTTCTTAATTGTCGCTTGGGGTTTTTTTCTGCTACATAGGGATATTGCCCATAATTTATATGTTTAATAGAGCAGTTTTCGAACTTTACGACTTTTCTACTTATGTGCTCTCTCGCACGTAGGCTTGTACATTCGCTTGAGTTGGAAATTTTTGCAAACAATTGACGCAAACATGTCCTAACGCTGATCTCGAGCAGCTCTGAAAGTGTAAATGGCTCAGCTGAAGAACAAAACCTATAGTGGTTTACAAGGGTGATGTACTGAACTAATGAACAGACCCTCCCGGCTGAACATCAAGTAAATTTTGTCAACTTTGATCTGGCTTTTAGTATACTAAGAGCGCAGATTCTGTTGAATGAAAGTAGTATAGTACAAGAGAATCGAATTACTTTTCCTGTCACTTCCAGAACAAAACACTTTTGCTCACAAGTATACTTGGGGTAAACATTGCATTATTTGAGAGCCTTATAAACTAAGCCTTTATTAAAACCAAATGTAACCTGATATAAATGTAATCCGTTACTACCTGAAAGAGTATTGACAGTATATTTTACTAATCTTTCTGCACTTGCACCAGTGGTGGTTTCAGAGAGTACGGGGCCCTGGGCCGACTGGAATGCGTGGGGCCCTGCTGACATCATCGTGTCCTTGTAGGCAGGGGTGATGTCAATCCTACCCCAAGGATAAAATTTCTTGGTTTTTCAATTTGTGAGCTTTTTTATTCATTGGGACTTAATCTCAGCTCTAAAATACCAGTGGAAATCTGCCCATTTAGGGAGAAATTTAGAGAAGTGGATTTAAAGCCTTTTTGAATAAGCAATTTTAGCTGATTTAGCTGCTTAATAGGTTCCATTCATCAGAATTTGATTATTTCACAATTTCACTCCCCGGGCCATGACGCCGTCCCCCCCCAAAAGAAATAGAAAAGAAAAAGAAAGAAAAACTGACAGTCACTGTCTTACACTGACTTGTGGGTCACGGGTAGCAGGAGCCACCAATGCAGGACGCTCTTTTCATTTGTGTTTTATAAGTCCAATGCAGTGTCGTGAAGATGGTACATAAAAAATGAAATTGCTGCAGATACACTGTTTATTTGGAAGAAAAAGATCCATTCGGGAATTTTCTACGACCTGCAGGTCATAGTCATGGGGCGAAATGTTAGTTTCTTCCTTTCACAGGGTGGCCAAGCTTTGTTAATTTTGTACTTTTATTTGCACTTGACAATTAAACGAGTTATATAGCATTTATTTTATTCATAGTTCAGGTTAAGGGTAATCATTGTCGCTGTTAAATCATTTAAAAAAACAAGTATGCAGTTTGAGTATAATTTCACTGACTTCAAGACTCAGAAACGAACGAAACTGGCGCGCTTTTGCTGCGGTTTCGGGTCGCCAAAGATAATTAAGAACATGATTTATTTTCACAGCAAGACTGATTAGATCGAATATTGCGATGCAGATTTCCCTATATTCGAAATTTTAGTACAACTGCGGTGGCCAAACAATTACCTCCGTATTTGCTGTGTCACAAGCAATGAATTGCACCAATCACATCTTTCTTTGTTTTCCATGCGAATCAAGTCAGACAACCTGATGTACATAACACATTCATACCATAAGAATCACAGAAATTTAATAACGGCTCGCAGTAGTATTTGCACCTTGTAAATACAAGATAACGATAGTCTGGCTCGCTTTAGGTTCTTCGTCAAAGGTTAGCAAACCTCATTGGTTCCTTTGACATATTATCTGACCCCTACAATATGAACAGCCTGAGATTTTAAAAAATCGCTCGCCTCGAAATGTGGTCTTAGGTAGATACTTCCTTTCTTTCTTCCTTGCTTAATTGATCAATTGATTGAAGTCCTCTTACCTTACAAGGTAAGTTGGTATGTGTTTCAAAATTGACAAGTGGGGCCATCAGAATAACCCATTGCTAGTTTTGTAAATACTGTGACCTCGATAATCTCGGTGGACAGGACAACAGGTTATTCGTTACTTAAATATATTATGTATATACTCTCGAACTAGCTTGGATGCTATTGTACTTAAGTGAAAAGAAGTGGAGTCTTCGTTGGTATAATTCAGTCCACAGTCCGTTAAAACTAACCTCGGCCATTACTCAGCACACTGGCGCTGCACCCTTCAATAGGTTTTCTAAAGAATCTAAAAAATAGTTGACGAGAAAATTGATGACAAAAAGGCTCATGCTATCTTTTGCTATACTCATCTTCTAGTTTCAACTTTTGTTGAGAAGATATCCATTATCAGGCAGCGTACTTTAAACATCGGCATCAAAACAAGTTCACTGTCCTCAACAATGCCCTTCTCATCTGTTATTAGGACACTACCATCTTCAACACCGTGTGTTTCACAATTTTGCACCTTGTGCTGTTTCTTGATACACTCCTGCTTTTGTATCGAACAATCCCCATCCAACACTTGCATTTGCTCTAGAAAATATATGAATAACTGGCTAATGGCTTGGCGCAAGACATAGTTTCTTGTCAACAGGAGTGAATTTGTTCAAACAATTGATGAAGGAGCAGACGCCTTTGCAAGATAATAGAGCGCGGGACGCTTTTACTAGACCATTTTTGAGTGCTTTTGACCTATGTTCTTTTACTTAGTGGAAACGTGTTGTATGTTTCATAAATATTTTACTAAAGGTCGAACAGTTAATGTATCTTGTTTTTTGTGTGTGCTGTCAGATATATCCAAAAGCTACGTCTTAGGTTTTGGATAGCCACCGTGGCCAGTAGTTTCTAGGCCTGAAAAGTACTGGTCTTGATGGTGTATCCGACATACGATATTTTTTGTTCCCTTTGACCTGGTAGGGAAACACGCTTGAGAGTTCCACGTGAGCGTCTATTCTAGCTTGCTAACGTAATCCTGCAAAAAGCCATTTAAGTTGTGAAGAATTAAATTTGCAGCAATCTTGCATCTTGTTATGAAAACAATTGAATATTGCAGACGCACAGAGAAATCCAACAGGCTAAATTTTGGTGTGCTCTCTACCAACAATATCAAAACCGTGTGTTGGAACCATTTTCATGAGTGGATCTGTCCTGTTTGTAAAACTGTATGAAGAGCACCTCTCGCAATTGTATTTAAAGTTTCTTAGGGTAACTAATTGCCAATACACAATAGCAACAAATCTGTATATGAAATCCACCTAAACACTTGATTTTTATGTCACACGCAATGGCTTGACAAACGGCCTCCAACATCGAAATTCATGTTGTTGTAGGCCTACCAATCTTCATATTGGCCCCTTATTAGCAACAACAACAACGAGAGCTCATCTCCTGTACTCAATTTTCCAGGGGTGAAAGTATAAGTTTGGACATAAGCCATATCACCTCACGCATCGAACATATCCGTCCTTTTGAAATGTGCAGTATATTTATTTTCCGTTTTCCCCTCACGACTTTGAAGCATTAAGATATTTGTCCTCGCTACTTACCGTTTGCCGTACGCCATTTGCTGCAAAAAATAATGACTTTCAGTTTTCGTCTTGTCTGTATAAGTAATAAACGAGATACTTCAGTTTTTCTGACTGTCTTTTCGTGGAAGTTTAGTTGCCACAGTATGTTTGAGAAAGGTTTGTACTCTTTAAACAAATACTCGATGCTAACCCATATGATAGAAATCGAGACTGGACCAAATAAGCAGAGTTGACGCCATCACTAGTTATCATGAGAAAATCCTGCAGGTTCGTTATGGTCAGAAGCCTGTATTGCAAATTTTGTTACATATTGAACATTGGTCTAAATAAGTTTTCTGTTTGTTCTACTCTCTTTAGTTATTTGCTTCTTAAAACACCTGTCAAAACGAAATATGAGTTTTAAGGAAAACCGGAGGATAGGTCACATTTGATAACTAATGGGTCATTTCTTCTTCCGTGGAATCCAATGTCTCCAAAATGTTCGCGCTAAATCATCACAACTTCCATGACCTTTTATACGATGTCTAATCTGTACTGACAATTAACAAGTGCCAAACTTCAGCCATAGTTATTTTCGAAAGAGACACGCAATAGGACAATATATGGCTGACTAATAGCACGACAATGTGATAGCAACCATTTTTTGTACAGGACATGCCCACGTGGTGATGTCTTGCGCCCATGTGAGCAATCCTTGTTGATATCAGAAAGGAACTGATTGGTTGGTCTAATTCAACAGCCAATCAGAATGGTAAAAGGGTGGATGACGTCAGGTGCTCGTGACCAACTTGTTTTGGTGTTCCCCACTAACCTGAAAAAATTGTCGAAGCTGTTGCTCGCGCTTGCACTCGATATAGTTGGAGACGGTCTATCTTTACCGGTCGCTGACGGAAAACTTTTGCTATAGATATGAGCCTTCACTCGCTAATAGAGGCTGCAAAAATAATAGAGGAACAAGATAATGGTAAATGATGGCTTTCAGTGTTCATTTCGAGATATTACTTTTTATTCGTCTGGCATTGAACAACCTTTTGTACACGGATCTAATCATCTGTTGTTTTTCAGGTGCAAGGAAAGAGAGGAAGGCTACCAGAAGGTCTCAGAGTTATAGGTAAATACTCAAACTTTATTTATGATGATAATCAAAGCTAACTTCACTTTACTTGTGATGGTTGTTAAATGTTTTTAACTTTGGAGGACACAAGGGTTCGTAGTATTGGTAGTTTCCGGCTTGTCAGTAGTGTTGCTGATGGTCTGTTAGGGCTTGTAAGCATGGCGACCGGACTCGTAATAGTAGCGCTGCATAAGAGTCCTTTGGTTTTTGCAAAACCCTAACGTAACATTTGATGACACGTATAGGAAGACGTTCCTCCCCGTGTAGTAACTATGTTCTTTGTGATGTGGCCGCTCACTCACTAAATCATTCAAGTACTGCCGATCATGGGGAAGCAGTCGATGAGGCCCAGCATCGTAGCTGTTGCACATGCATGTGACATCTTGACTTTATCTCTTACCACTGTAAGCTGTCATGTTTAATAACATATACCTTCGTATGTACGTTTCTATTAAAATCGCCGCCCAGTGACGTGAAGAGCTTGCCGTAGGCTCGCAGACTTGATAAGCCGGTCGATACTCTGACTGATCATGAAGAAATCTTACAGCCAGTAGTAGAAACGTAATATTTAAGGAGGTAATGGACCTGTTTCGTTTCCACTGCCGTGCATCTTGGCTTGATGAAGTTCCCTGGCCTGTAAACTTACGTAGAGCTTGAGGGTTTTTGTTGCATGAAGTTGATGAATTATCATTGTTCTTATCACTAATTTTTGTTTATCATCTCTCGTTTAGAGCTACACACAATCAACTAGAGAAGAACAGGTAAGTGTTGTGTTAATCTAATAAATTTCACAATTTGAATTCCATTCTTAAATTGGGAGGAAAGCTTTGCTCGAAACGGAAAGTTTGCGTGAGAGTCATGCGTTGAATTTGTATGGCCATGTGCCAATGAATTGATGCCCAGAAACACGTGTGTCGAGTAAGAGGCCTGTCGCTTTAGTTTGATTTGCGCTAACTGAATACACATGTTTCCTCTGAATTTATTCTTACTTCTTGCCATAAGTAGGAATGTTTATGTATTACCTTGTTTATTCCGTTGCTATTTGGCGAAACAAGGTGATTTTTGAATAGCCCCAACTTGTAGTTGTGATCTTTGCTCGTTTGAGTCCATCGTACCTTTGAATGCGATGAACGTTCGTCACTCTTTTCTTATGGTTTTCTGTTATGGTCAAAAGTGGATTGTTAGGTTGGAGTTTCTATTTAATTTGTCGCTGGTGAACTGTCCATATCTATTAGATAAAGCTTAGTAGAATCACTTTTAACACTGTTGGTCGAGTACTTGTATGAGCGATCGGGGAGGAAAACCTCGGGGATTTCCCCGGTCAGTTAGACCGTCCAACGCACTATTTAAATATGCTCGCTAGGCAGGTTTAGGCAAAACCTTTTTAACACAATAGTTTATATACTAGGTGTTCTGATGGTAATGGTAGTATATTCTATTCATATTATCATCATGCAAAAGCGTTATGATTAATGGTTTCCATCTTACAGTGGATGTGATGCATTCCACCACAAACTTGCCAGAACACTGAAACTGAACAAAACCTTGTTATTTGCATCGATTTCTGAAACTGGCGATAAAACTGAGTGCATAAGACCATCAGATGCATTTCGATATATCAAATACTTTATCTTTTACAGGCGTGCACATTTACGCGATTGTTTGTCGTCATTAAGGGAACTTGTCCCATCTCCACCAGATCAGTGTAAGGTTACTACACTGAGCTTGTTACAGAGTGCTAAACAATATATAAAGGTATGAGTGGTAACCAATTTTCTCCATTTTTCTTGTGATAAATTACTTGAACTTTGTTTTCGGCATTGACAAAGTTAGCCATCTGTTCTTTTTTGTTACCACATTTCTCTTAGTTTTTTTAACATTTGAGTATACCTTACTTGGGGTCAGCAGCATTTTGGCTTTACGATTTGCCAATGGATGAAAGCCGTAGTTATCTATATACTCGCTTTACTTGCTATAGGCGACTGTACTGGATTTGTAATTATAAGATGTTATTTGACCTCTGTTCAGGTTTGACTGCATTATAAGATGTACCATGTATACTTGTATTGAAAGCATGCGTGCTGATTAGCGATAAGTTTTTGGCGCGCTGAACGGTGAAGATATAGTTTGATTATAGCAACCCGCATTCCGACTAACTGTTGATTTACCTCGCTGCAATCGAATTGTTAACATTATGCACTACAGCTATATCTTGAGACAATATAGTCTGGATAGCCTTGATTAGAGCCTGCATGTTTTTCGTTTCCCGCCTAATAAAATTTAGTAGTATGTGCCCCTGCTACTGTTATGTCTTCATCTAGTGTTAGGAGGTTAAAAATGTATATTCTAGTCGCCTGGATTTCTGGAGTTATCAAGGCTTTAGGGAATTCGGTAGGTTGCGATGTGTTGATGAGAAGCAAGCGATGTAAGCCAGTTGTAAGGAAGGTCGTATCGTGTTTGCAGCCCCTCAGGTTTCAACGCAACATGTGTCTTGATTGTTTACGATTGAGATCATTGCTAATGTTCACGAGACCATGAAAGCTCAAGTCAAAGTAACCAATCAGTGGAGACGCGGTTGTTGAACTTGAAAGTGGGTTTAATTGATTAGGGAACACCCTAAGGTCACGAAGGTGACATTCAAATAGGACTTTATTGTGTGTGGGGAACTCCCAATTAGTGAAGTTGTTTTCATGGGTATGATAAAGGGTGCCATTATTGTATGCAACACAAGGACTGCGTTTTGCCACACCCTTGTTCTAGGTGCAGTTTTTATCGTATGTTTTTGTTAATCCTAAGTTCCTCTCTTAACTTAATATTGGGAACTTTTTCTCAGTAGCGTGGTGTATGTCTTCTCCTAGTGCGTTGTCTCTTTACAGAAGCGGTCCATATTGATTGATTTGAAAATGCATGGACAGTCACCAGCTGTCTTACAATGCATTTACGCGCGATGGCACAGCCATACTCAATGTTGCGTGGCTCTGTAGTTTATCTGCAAGTTATTAATTATTAAATGGCAACTAAAGAATATTCTAGCCAATAGTCACCACTCGTCGCCATTAAATAATCATAAAATATATGATGCAATCTTAAAATGCATGTTTGACTATCAAACGCTCATCAATTTTTCAGGAGATAATATTTGTCAATTCAAAACTACTAGTTTGACCACTAATTGTCATTCAGTATAAGTTTTATTACGCGTATACCGGCACTGCTAACGTGCAGGAGTTTTACGGGAATCCGACTTACTTTCTTCATAAGTCAACGATTTGCAGTGTTTTGACCAGTGTTATAACTTTTTTGTCTGATGTATAAATCTGGACCCTATCCCATGATCTAAGGCCCAGGGTGTGAACTATCTCATGTTCACCACGTGGTTGCGAAAATAGCATATGCTGGTTCTTTGTAATCCAGTGCAATATTACGTTGGTAATTACGTTGATGTAGCTAGCTTTGCATCCTGAATTTGGGCATCGAAGTGTGAGAACATAACAGGGGGTAGAGTAATGGTGACTGAACACGTACGTTTGGTAAAAAAATGCGAGTGACAACCACTGACCCTCTGCCACTCACATTGAAGTGTACTGCAGATAGATGAAATAAATTCTGTATTTTTCAACTTGTTGCCTTGTCTTTTCTAACTTGACTCGCTTGAAGTCCGCATCACAGTTTGCTATATGCACATTACAAACATCATCAGTCATGGTTCCCGACTATAATTGAAATTAAGCATGCTTTCATTTACTACATTTTTTTGCCATTGAGAAGTTTTGCTTTAGTATGTCGTTGAGAAGAGCGACTTTCATCGACCAACCGTGGCAAGAAATATCGTTTCTTTACAAATGTGTCTGGAAAGTTCATGAATGAGTGTCTTAATTGCTTATCGTACACGTGAGTTAAATGGAGCGTTCAGTGCAGTATTTCAAATCAAAGACAACGAAAACCTGTTTTGTTCGAACGTATTAATTAATCCCGACGCGAAAATTCGCCTGGTCTGCGCATCAGTTAATGCTGGTATGCCTGATATCACTGGTCTGCCCATCAGTCAATGCTGATATGCCTGATATCACTTGTAGCTATGGATGCGTGTTATTTAACTCAGTTGCACAGCTAGCCCTTTTTCTTATTGCAATCAACAGTCTCCTGTTGTTCATCACGTTTATTTTTTTTCTTTCGATCAGGTCCTTGAAATGCATGACCGTGATGCACAATGTATAAAAAGAAATCTTTATCAAGAACAACAGAAACTGAGGAAAAGGGTAGGAGAACTTCTTAGTGGTACAGTACCAGTAGTTATACCAGCAAAAGTAAAGAAAGTGGACGGTGGCGATGAACTTGATCTTGAAAACGACGATGAGACAGGATATGGTAGTGGAGATGACAGCAGTTTAAGTAGTAGTGGTAGTGCACATTGAAAGTTTGCCACCTCGATATGAAGCTTTTACCTAAAGAAATTTGGTCAAATATGGCGCCAAAATTTACCCCGAAAGTATTGGAATATTTTGTCTGGGCTGCCTGCCGTTTTGATATTTTAGGAATTGTTTCCCTCTAGCCAGGGACGATAACAAATAAGCAAGCAGTTCCTCGCTTGCCTTTTTACCGTCGGTAGCATGAGTTTCTTTTTCTCGTGTTTTCTTGTTTTGGTTTCTTTTCGGAGCATAATTATATAGCCCATTTGTTATTTGTCCGTGAAACTTGGTGATGATTTCAACTCGTTCTCAAAACCCCAGCCTATGAGGTATTTTGTTAATATGCGAAACCTCAATTTCTATGGAAACGCGGTAGTGGGTTATTAACTCTTGCACATACCCACGCGTAACTATCAATAAGTCAGTTTGTTTCTTGGTTTTTAAGTGTATAAATCAACCCTAATTTCACTCATCAACCACAAACACAATCGGATTGAAGTAATAAAAGCTGTTCAAACTCATTAGTAGCATGTACAGTACATCTACACTTAGATTGCACACGCTGCTATTGGTTAATCCGGTGGTTGAGATATGAACGCTTAAAAGGTGATAGATTTGAAAGCTGGGTGCATTGTAACAAATGCACTTCCTCGTATCCGGGTACTTGGCCTCAGCTGTTGGGAAGTACGTCCGTGGTTAGTAAATACCTTAGTAGGTTGGCCCGTCAAGGTGTTAAGCGTGGTAACGGTTTAGCTTAATGAGCTTCCAGGAAAATCATGCCAATCTTTTGAGCCTAGGACCTTGCAGAAAAGTATTGGCCTGATGAAACGTTGGAGAAATAGTGGGGTTTTACCGTTTTGGGTTCCGTACAATAGCATGAAGTCACGTCTTAGTAGGCCTAGATTGAGGAGTACCGCAACTTTGCATTCTTCGAGAGTGGTACAACGTCTTATCATTAAAGTATAGTGTTAATGGATTCGAGTGAATGCGTTCTAGGGTTCCTCGTGTCGGTAGTTTCCATGAAGTTGAGGTTTCGCCGTTCAGATCAGTTGCTTCACCAGAACTATGGCATGTTGTTGAATATTTGTATACAGTGTAGTTTACTTTAGAATTTGTTGAAGAACGACTTTCAATCATAATTTTGTTGATTGCTAATTCACAGACTTTACGTTTTTTGTATGCTGTAGTCTTGAGTCAGTTTTGTCAATAATTATTTACACTTTGGAGTAGAGGTAAATTATTCAATTCAGTATATTGTTAGGCTTTGATGCTAGACGTGTAAATAGCTTCAGATTTGAGAATATATAATACAAGTTGCTTAACGTTTAGGGATGCGTAGTGGCTAGTAGAACTTCGTCATTCAGCTTATCTGTGCGGCAGTAAAATAGTGCTCATGAAAAAGCAACATTGGGAAATTTCAGGAAGTATAAGATATTCATGGTGTAATATATTTGTACAGACAAACAATTCTTTTTTCACTCTTCTATTTTTTATCTGTTTTTCAGCTTTTGGATAAACGAGTCCTATGATTTAAATCTTCTTTAAGTTGTTATCTAAACGAAGGTCGAAACTTCCCCGGTATCATTTTGTTTTCATTAGTTGAACGAATGGTTGTGAATGGCAGCGTTCACCAGTCGAACTTTCCCAATGTTGTCTCGTTGTCGCACCTCCTTAGTGACAGCTTTAATCAATTTCGTCGCGGGAATTCACTTTGAACTGCAGAATGTATACTTTTGTAAAAATGTATGAGTTGGATTATGAAACTGGAAAGTGTACATGTGTCTTATAGAATGAATTAGCATAAGTTATAATATTTCTGCTACTGATTGTTAGCTTTGCAAAAGAATTTGGAGTGCAGAGTTGATGGCAGGCATAACAACGAGCAGTTTCTTCTGCTCGTATCCGATATAAGGCTAAAGTAAACGTTTGCTATTAGCTCTTTGCTATCCAGTTGCCGTGTTAACGTATTTATTGGTTGGGACCTAAGTTGTTTCCACCTATTTCAAGACATTTATGGCCCTATTGTCAATCGATTCTATATCTTCTTGTACAGCTCTCAACTTTTCCGAAATTGAAAACTTAGGTATGTCTAATGTAACATCTACTGGTTTGAGTAGTGAGATCCGCTAAGTGATGGAAAATGAAGGAAATGGAGACAATTTTGGCGTGGGTAAGCCCTCTAATGTTAACAAACTAACATGAAGTGCATCCCGCCCTGTTTATTCAAGAAAGGATAACAATGGCAAATGACCTCTTGTTGTCTTATTTGAAGTCCTTGGCTGCTCTCACCGCTCAGATATTTTATTTGTTCTGCACAGGAACGGCACTTTATTTAGAGCACTTTTTGTTCATTAGTATGTTAACTGTATTTGTAAACTACTTCAACTGCACAAGAATCATCTTGTTCAGGCATTCATGTCAATTAAATATTGTGTATATTCAGAGGCAAATGCGTAACATTTTGGAAGATTTACGAGGTAACTTTTAGAGAAGCCTGACAGTTGGCTATCCTGTTATGAGGCTGAAGGCGGTCAAAGAAATGACTCACTGAAAATGTTTGTTTTTTATTGCTGCTTTTGTTCGGTGTCTCGCGTTTTTTGCTATAATGTGAAGAAGCTGTGCTCGTATTTGAAAGCTGTTGATGTTGTAAAACAGGTTCAGCTGTAGGAGGTCACAGCCAGTTATAGTGGTTGGACCTGGCGAAGTGCCACTGTGAAGACATGTTTGTGCATTTTGGAGGTCGTGTCTTATCGTTTTTTGAGTTTTTTGCAACCACTTTGACGTCAGTGGTAGTACCAGTGGCGTTGTGTTACGGCGCCAAATTTGCCGTTAACTCGATCATACACCATGGATTGCCTTAGACCTCCGTTATTAGAGTTCATATATCCGAGGAACTGGGAAGTGTCGTATATGTGTGAAACTTTGGACGGGATGAAATGTTCAGTCTACAGAGTAGCAGTCAGCTGTTATAAGCAGTCCTGTGTAGACTAAACGAGTTACTACACCGAGTGCCTAATATCAGTATTCAATGTCGGTTGATGTAGCTGGAGTGAAGATACGTGTTCGCCGTAAGTGAATTTGAAAGGCTTATTTTGCGAAGTGGAAAGGGTCATATTTCCTTATTTACTCCCTGAGCCCGTTATCCAAGTAATCAAGAATTTCTCTTCTTATTTCTCAGCGAGAACTGAAACTCCAGATTATGTCGAACGACATACGAATTTATGCCTTTACATTTGCTCTTACAAACTCGATCGATGTCTTGTTTTATTTTCAATTCGAAGACGGGAAAATTGTTTTAAAAGGGGTCCCTGACATTGAATCTTTACTCTAAGAACATTAATTTGACGTAACAAGATGTGGACGCTGCTGTCTTATGTGTGTCATGCTTCGAACTAGTAACTGCTAATACAACGTCTTTATGGTAGCTTTTGTACAGTACAGCTTGACACTTGACTGACCCCACTTTCAGTAGTACAACATGGCACACAAACGATAGGACTGTGTGCTTAACAGCTTGTACACGTGGATTTCACCTTAAAATAATCCAAATGGTCTATAATTAACGCATGTGAACAGACTTGTCGCTAAGTGACCGGCACGCACCAGTGCCCTCAATGTCAGACGCGTGAATTCGATAGCACCTCTAGCCATATGAATGTCGATACTGACCTCTTACTTGCCTTGTGCTCGTTTTCATTGTCTTTCTGTGCCGTCTGAATTGTCACTGAAGGGTCATTATGATATAAACAAGCCAAAAGGTGTTAAAAACGCGCGGAATTACTATTGATAGACTGAATTACCTCGCTAGGTGTTAGCAACAAAATAGCAGCAAAAAGAAATGTTCGGGTTCACATCTGGGTATCGACGTGAGCATTTAACACTTTCTACGTGCAATATTGGAATGAGAAAATATGGCAGAACAATTGGAAGTAC
Organism: Chironex yamaguchii; assembly: GCA_024741275.1. NCBI lineage: Eukaryota > Metazoa > Cnidaria > Cubozoa > Chirodropida > Chirodropidae > Chironex > Chironex yamaguchii. The sequence continues at coordinate 29,483 of JANTCA010028314.1, read as the reverse complement.
AGTAGGTCAGCGTGGTACTCATACCCAAGCGAGGCCAGTCAGGTCATGTTTCCTGCGACAGTTTTTAGGGAGAACCTGCTAAGACTTGCCAGGCACGTGATGCCTCGTTCAAGATATTTGATATTCTGTTTTGCAGCAAAGCAGTCGAACAGACTGCTATATCACAGAAGACAGTGGAGTATTTTTATTTTACTTAACCGAGATGTCTGCCGAGGTACTGAAGCAGACGAAGCCCAATAGCAACAGTTTTTCAAGTTGCTTTGCCTTGTTATGTAGGTGAGCGTTCTTACTACGGATAGTGTAGACAATTGTACTAGGTCCTCACTACAAATGAATGTACTGAAGTTCATTACTTTAAGAGCACTGGTAATGGCTATGGTGCCTATTCAATTCTAAAGCTTCTAGGGGTGGGCTTATGTAAAAACATCAGTATGCATAATATGAAAAGGCTTTTTTGCTTAGTTGATCTATTCCACTACTTACAAATTCCTTATTTGCAAACATTTAGCAGGGTTAGGATTGAGGTGACATACCTCTGTGACTGCGGCTATATGTCCAAGGCCATGCAGATAGAAATTGACGAATGGATCCTTCTTTTCTTCGGAAGGGTAGTAAAGTAACAAAATTTATATTTTCTTGGTGACATGCCATTAGTTTAAAACGAAACACCGACAGAGCAGTATTCAAACAATCTTATCCAACAATCTGACCAAATATATTTCAAAATAACAGATCTTCGAGGTAGTAGATTGTTCTCATATGGTACCAGGCTACCGGCGAACGTCGGCGATTACTGTTGATGCAGATATTAATATAATCTGCTTATCTGCGATGATTTGCAGTCCTCCGTACACAATGTGATGTAATCAAAGAACCTCGTTTTAATAGCAGAATATACACCCCAATTTCATCTTAGAAGATTATCACTGACAGTCACCGATGATGTTTGCTGTAGAATATTCCCATCGGCCATAAACACCGATGATTGCAACTAGTTAACTTTGTCGGTTGGTTCCAAGGTTGTTATTGCCGGGGGTGGCAGTGGGGACGAGCACCCACTTCCTACAAAATGCTCCCAAAAGGCTAGCGTCTCCTATAGCCTTTGACAACCAAGTCCAGCTCCTGGCCTGCTCGTGTGGCTTACTATCTAAGCCCGGCGGAACTGCTTTCAAAGACAGGAGAAGGGGCAAGGGCGGGCATCTGGCGCCCCAAAACCAGTTGCTCAGGGTAAGTGGGGCTCTTCAGCCACGGAGGAAACCCACCTAGGGGAAAGCACACCCTTATTTCAAACCCCCCGCTGCCTTGTGGGATACCTGTTCTCAGGAAAGGCTTCGGGAGTAAACCCTGAGGAAAACCAGGAGCGGAGCCCCTGGTCGAATCCCCAAGGACCTCCTATACGGTAAACTGGCTAAAGGAACTCGTCCTGCAGGACGTTCAATGCTACACTTGAAGGATGTCTGTAAACGTGACATTAAACTGACAGAAATCGACCCAAGTAGCTGGGAATTGATGGCATCAGACCGAGGTTGCTGGCGTCGTGCAGTCCGTGAAGGAGTCTGAAAAGGCGAGTAAAAGAGGAACCTCCAGCTGGAAGCACAAAGACAACGGAGGAAGCAGCGACAGCTGGACCTGCCATCCGACTTTATATGCAACAAATGTGGCAGAGACTGCCAAGCAAGGATCGGGCTGCTGAGCCACATCAGACATTGCACGAAAACTGGACCAATTTAAATCTCCCAAGGCGCTACCATTGTCTTCCGAGACAGACGGATGCCAACAACAAGTTCGTCGATTTATCAGCGATCGTCGCCGATTTTTAAATATCATGCTCTTATATGTCGCAATGATCATAAAGCAAGGGTCACCGATGATATGATATATATCTTAACCAGGTTCAACTGTAGCAGTTTTAGCCATACGAAAGAAATGAAGTCTAGTTTCGTCGAATAATATATGACGTCTATGTCCCTTGACACATAACTAATAACTGCTGCGATTCGACGAAAAACGTTTAATAGACAAGTTGAGGCTTGTTCTTCTGTTTCTTTTGCCTCTGTTGACTGGAAAGAAAAGTAAAATAATGCCAAAGGGATTTAACTCATTATGACAATATGCAAGGCATCGTCATAGGACTGTGAAGAATTACGTCTGAGAGTACGTAATAACAAAGGTATTAGTCATACCTATAGACAAACGGTGTGTGAATCTAAACTTTGTTGATAAAATATTTTTGACGACGGTTGAAAAGCAAACAGGAACGAAAAAGCTTGATTTTCTTGTCGACCTTAGCGAAAGTCTGGTTCCAAGATAGTATTCAAATTTAGCATTTGTTACTTTTCATACACTCATAAAGCTGCTGATTATTCTGTGTAATATTTTGACGCAGCCTACAGATAAAAGTCATGAAGTTGCCAACTATAGAGTTTTTAAGTGGTAACGTCATAAAAAAGTATGTTTTAAATTTCTGGATTTGAACCACAAATTTCGAAAACGTATCATGATATAACCCCAAAGTATACTTTTACCCAAATATATGAAAACTTTTTATAGATATGCCAAATTGATTGACAGTTTATTCCGTATCAAAGCACTGTATTTCAAGCTTGTTCATGATTTGCTGAACAAGATCATTAAGACCAGTTGTTCCTATGAGCAATTTCAAATATTCCAGTTGCCATATCGCAGTCAATTTTCGCCATATTGAAATGAAATTTAAAGAATTTGTTAATTTTTGAGAATCCATGATCAAAATGTATAGATTTTGACAGTAGGATTTTTTCATGACGGTCCACTTCACCACTCTGTAGAGTAAATGGCATCAAGCATGTGTCCAGGTGACATCACTTCAAAGTGTATAGCTAAGGACAATGATAAATCTTCAGTTAAACATGATTCGGCGGCTGCCGCGCTGGCCACGTATGATTGTATAATAACAAAATATACCAACTCTGTTGTTGTGGGAAACCTCATACTCTCAGCCTCTTGGACAAATTTCCTGTCTTTCTGCTGCACCTCCTTCAACACAAAGAGTGAGGAAATAGTAAGGATTGGGATAATGGTGACAATTGACCTGAAGTTCTTAATTAAATGCAGCATCAGTCTAGTACTTTGCTGTATACAACGCCTGCTCAGAAATCAGAGCACGACTTTGGTCATCACGCGTCTTTTCCTAGTGTCATTGATTATATTTCAGATTCCCCTCGATGACGATTAGTTCAGAATTCACAGGTCATGTCGTTGCAAGAATGGGTGACCCCGACGTGGCTCGCTGTCATTAACGACTTGTATCGTTTGACACGGATATAACAAATATGGATATCCACATTGGAAACCCTGTTATCTCGTGGTGATGATATACAGAGAGTCTTTTAGAACTTTGTAACAACCGCTGTTCTTTGACCGATGTATAATTTTCCTGATTTCAAAAGGCAGAGGTCTACAGCAAATAATCTCTCACTGGCTAGACTTCATGACATCTTGCCGTAAACGAACTAAGAAATGCAACAAAACATCGCTATAGCATCCATACGCCACATGGAGTGTATATCTTTTTTCGGAATCGGATATGGAGATAAAATTGTCGCCTAAGTCGAAAATTTTAGCTGTCTTGCCATTTGGCCAAACTACTTTCCTCTCATACCTACGATGAAAACCAAAATCAGTGGAAAACAAGGAAAATGTACTGTAGAGGCTGAATATCGCAGCGGAGAATTCCTGTTGAAAACGAAAATGCGTATTCGTTCACTGGGATATCAAGCTAGTAGATGCCTGACATGACACGGAAGAAGACTGCAAAAACACCAGCCTGTGAATCACGTCATTTACAATCTTCAACCTTGCATTCAGTTTATAACTATAGTCGCTGGCAAAAATATTTGCTCGCCTAAAATTTATGAGGCCGAAAACCACCATACAGCCGTAAGTGCCTTTACAAGAACTTTAAGCCGTCCACCCATCCTAAGTACAATATTGTTTAGAAAACAGCAGCTTTAGACTCCGTGAGAGCTGCACGATCGTCACTACAGCTCGTAGTCATGCTTTCGAATAAATATTCTTATAAGGTTAGGCGATTTAGCATTGAAAATATGCAAGATGGCACTTCGTACCAAGGCTTCTGTCAGTGATAGTAACTATTTAAAGACTCAGCTTTTTGAAATTTGATTGTACAGGATATTATTTATTTGAGCTGATGGCGAAGAGAAGCAGCATTTTTGTTGTGGCGTTAGGTTGATAATTAAATTAAAAACAAAAAGAAAATGGTAATATGCATCAACTTAACATTTCCTTTTTTTCTCTACATTTTGCTTATTTGCACAGCAAGCAAACACGTGACTTATATGGCATGTAACTTACAGAGTTACGATTTTCCACTTTGTTGCATAATAACGTGCACGCTACTAGCATGGGTCTGATCAGTCGTGTCTTTCGGTTTGCGGAGGACATAAAAATTATCGAGACTTTAAAAGCTTGCTTTGCAAAGAATATCTTAAATTCATCCATTACTGACAACAACAACAACATTATCCAATACTATTCGAAGTTGCACGTAAATATCTTTTATCTTACATTCATTCACCTTTAAGTGATCCTCATTCTGAGCTACAAATCGATCTGAGATACGAATTACAATAACTCTTATCCTTGTCACGCCAATCCGTGACGGTAAACCTGAATAACGGCTGGCACGTGAATTTCGGTCATGTCACTGAGGAATTTACGGAGTAAACAAAAGCACAGGTTACATTACACGCATGATGACCTGGCTCTGCATCAATATATACACGTTAGCCGTACGTCAATATTTGTACCTCAGTGGTTCCCGTGATGGATACAACTTCTTTCTTATCAGCAAATAGGAAGATGTTATTCTGTACCTTAACATTCTTACTATTTAAACAAATATGGCATACAATACCCTTTGTATTGCACCTCCTAACAACACCCTTTTTGCACGTACTGGTAAACAACCCCAATGGAAAACGATCAATAAATGTTTCCAGGTGTTCAGAGCACTATAATCACCATGGGTCTAACACGAAAGCAAACGCCTCACGACGTCGGCAGTTATTACTTAATTAATGAGGACGACCAAGAATTTTTATTACTAACGAAAAATCAAGCATTTGTTTCTCAAGAAATGCAAGATTGTATTTGACACAGCACGGCAAAGTACAGTATTTCCGATGAAGCTTACCCAAGATGCAGGCAACTTAAGCTGCTGGCGATCAAACGTGCAGTGTCCCTGCAGTTACACAATGTGATGGAGCTATGCTGGTTATCATTTTTTTTACTTACAATAAAACAAATCCAATTAGAAACGATTATCTAAACTTACTTAAGTATTAATCCTTATTCAAAATCCAAATTTCATTTGTCAACTAGAGGGGCCAGGGGCGTATGCAAGGGATATAAAAGGTATTGATCCCACTTTTAAGTAATGGTCCATAAACTTTGCATAGAATTGTAGGAAAAGTTTGTAAAAATACATTCAATGACTTGATTACGAGAACAATTCCCAGATCACAAGTCACCAGACCTCCGTCTTCCATATTTCCCGAGTTTTCATAACCTGAAATCCTTCCTTTTCAGAGTTTCAGGGACAAGTGACGTTAAAGGAGAAGCTTGAACTTTTATAAGCTCCTCTTATCGGGGGCTTCTTCCCAGAAATCAGAGGGTTGTGGGTTCGGCCCACATCTGGCGATGGTTATCTCTCAGAATTCTTAACTTTCACTGTCATTTCCAAACTAACAAACGCTCACGTCTAATACGTCGAAATACCGTGAGACCTTCCCCTTGTCAATCGTAAGTTCTCAAAAATACGAAGCAAGAAGTGACAGATCTTTTATTTTCGTTTTCTTAAGTTAACTGGAGGGCAATTAGAGTCAATTGATCTTGAAGAAGTAGCAAAGTTTAGCTACGTAGCTAGTATAGGAGAAACCCCATTTTGACAAGTTCATTACGTTAAAGTGTATTCAATGTTGTGTGAGTGGTTTGGGAGATTTTAAGAAGGCTTTTGGCCTGGCTAAGCTGAATACTAGTTAGCGTAAAATGCAAGTGGAAGTGATCTTCAATCGATTAACGGTAGTAGAGCAGATGATCATAATCGTAGGAAAGATCTGTTGGAAACCAAATAGAAGTGAATATCCATCTAAATTGTACTCATAAAAGCCAATTCTAGGCTTCGACGTTTTTTTAACAACTGCGTGCTTATTTTATGAATTCTGCAATGTCTTTGCACGTTCAACATGGAAAGGCAAAGCCGCAAGAAAGCACGGCTCTTGAACGCGGTGTGTTTCAGCATGTGTTTGATACGGCTCTGAGGAAGTTGCCAGTTTCGCTTCAAGCCTATTTCAAACTCATTCCAGAAGGAATCTGTTATCTGAATCATTTCTAACACGCCATTTTGTCTGATTGGAAACGACTTCTTGAGCGTCATTAAGACCCAGTTGGCTGCGCTTCATGTTCTATTGAAGACTTCTATCAAGCATTTGGATGTTCGGCGTTCCTTACTTTCCTTCTTCCGGATGTTCCATTTCATGCTTTGAAAACATGACCTTCTCGTCGCACCCAGTACTTCAGAGGTATTGACCAAAAGAAGAACGAATTTTCTCTATCTATGACATTGATGCTTGTGTTGTTTTATTCGTAACAAATGTTCATGGTCATTGAGAGAGAACATGTTCAAAATTGCTTCAGCATCTTCGATGAACTGTGCAAGAGTCCCACCAGGCGATAACAATGCAAGATTAACGGTATCGTTGACTGACTTTGTGGGGAAGGAGGCATTGTAATGATTGACTATCTTTATACATGTTTCGTTTCCGTTTCTAGAAAGAACTCTCTAGTCTAGTTATTTATAATTGGAAATGATAGTACCTATGCTTCGTAAAACTCTGGTCTTCAGCTCAATTTTATTAATAACATTGGTGGTAGGAGAAGCATTGTTGACTGAATAAGATTGGTTGGTTGCGTTATAAGAGCACAGTCATCAAGAAAGGAAACCTGGATGAGGTGTTTGAGAGACTGTCTTGGTAGACAGGGTACGTAGGTTGAACCTGGGGCCATAAAATGGTCTGGGATGTGTACTAGATGATCTCGACCATTATCCTTCTATGCTTTCCATCTTATTGATTAAATATCCTACACTTCAAGTTTATAAGTAGGTGTTTCCTTTGAAAAAATATTCGGCTGCCAATTATTTTAGTTTTTTCAGGGATCTATTTAATACTTTTCACTTCAAAATAAATTGCAGATTTTGGTTCATGAGAGAGTGATGTAGCAAATAAAGTAGTTATGAAGATTAGAAATTGAGCAGAAATTAAGGTATGATTATGACCATCGGGGGTGGTCAAC